>JAEAOA010001970.1:705000-862500 GCA_016746295.1 Potamilus streckersoni
GTAGATGTGGTCCATGTGAACAATCTTTGTTACACCCAACGGCAATGCCAGAACCATCAAGATGTTTGCCTTCCAAACAAATCTTATACCCTCTCTCATTTCTTAGGTGTGTGATATCATGGGATGATAGTAAAGGTTTGAGTGAGTGATGGTATGTTTTAACAGCAGAATATATATACCTTTTCCCGTTTACTTAATTTGTGTGGTTTTTAAGGTCATATTTTGTCAGTTAGAGTTTTCAGTATTACTTACTCTACCTTGTACATTACATCCAATTTACAACGTGTGCTAGTTATGTGTTGTTGTTGGTGAGTAGGTTTAGTGCTGGTCAGTATGACTATTGTGATCAGCATGTTTGGGTGTTAGTCAATTGGGGTGAGTATTTGTCAGCATGTGTGGGTACTTGTACCAAACTGATCAACAATACTCCATTCCGATTCGCAGATACCAACCCAGCCGCGATATTAAACTCCCAAAGAAATCTATACCGTGACAATTGTTAAGATTTCAATAGATACACATACTGGTTTGCTAAGAAATGATCCACATATTAATTCTTTACCATAAGTTACCTAATTAAATATAGTTAGTCTTCCATTAAATGTTTAAAACTTTAAAAAAATCATTTCGCAAAGTATTTTATATAAACATTTAACAACAAAATGAAACTCTTCTTTCATATCTGCATAAACAGCGCACAGATTTTTTCAGTATGAGGAATATTTGTAAATTTACTCATATTTACCAAGAGTAAGATGACAGTGTATACAAAATTAAACAGTCTGCAAAAAATTGACAGCAGCAGTCGTTTATCGTCTTATTGAAAAGTCGTAATCTATCCAAAGAATTTAAAGAAATCTCTACATTATCATTTAAATATGACGATAACAGTTTCTCATCACCCACTACTAAATTTACCAAAATTTCTTTATTCGGTGTGAAAACATTGAATTGTTAACTTGATTTACCCAGAATTCTCTCTGCTTGACACAATTCTACAGAAAATTATACCTCTGTTTAGGAAATCTGTCATTAGTCAATCTTTTGTAATTTTAACCAGCATATATGTATTCTACTACATATTTCAACTTGCATAGGCATTCAGTCTAATGCATTGTACAGAAAAAAAACATTTGGTATGTGCTTGTTATATTATAATAATAATAATAATAATAATAATAATAATAATAATAATAATAATAATAATAATAATAATAATAATAATAATAATAATAATAATAATAATTAATAATAATAATAATAATAATAATAATAATAATAATAATAATAATAATAATAATAATAATAATAATAATAATTTAAAAAAAAACAACGGCAAGTATACTGCTTCTGCAACTACTACTACGTACTACTACTACAACTACTACTACTACTTATTATTATTATTATTATTATTATTAGTAGTAGTAGTAGTAGTAGTAGTAGTAGTAGTAGTAGTAGTAGTAGTAGTAGTAGTAGTAGTAGTAGTAGTATTGGTAAGAAATGTATGATTATCGTTCCTGGATCGTTTATTCCATCTAGGATATCAGATAATAGTGGTGGAGATGAAACTGACATTTTTCTGTGGACCACAATAGTCATCTATTCAATGACAGTGAATGAAATTTTTAAATACTTTCGCTCAGAAGACAGCAAATTTATTAGAATGTAATGAATTGCATATATCAACGATATAAGTAAACCATGAAGATATTTTACATACAAAATCAGCACCAAGTACACATCTTAGAACTTTAAAATATCAAAGGCAATTTCTGTAAATAATGACATATGAAAGAACTTCTTATAAAACATAGAGACTTGATGTGGTAGACCTACTGCATAGGAACACAGGAAATTAAATTTACTATACACTATTACAGATAAAATCGAACAGATTTGTAGATAGCTTGAAAATGACCCAGTTTTCGGTTAGGAACTTATCTTGGAGTCTAATCATTAATGTAGCGTTCAAAGGCAGCTGTTATTATGGGATCCTTGAAAAAGTGACTCTTTGTCGACAAATACTTGGAACTAGTGTGCCGGCTGATACGAATCGACAGGTAGAGGCAAACACCCCAAACACATTTCTGCCGGTATCTTTGCCTTTATTATCATGTACGTTGTGTCGAAATATTTTTCGTTTTGCTATTAAACAAATCTTACTCTCGATATCAGCAAACATGCTATATACATGGGCGTCAGAAATATATTCTAAATTGGAGGGATTATTAAAGGGCGATAAATTAAGATTTAGGCTGTCTAAAGACGAAAATGTGTTTGTGTGTATGATAATGGTACAACCTCTGTTCTTTGATAGACCAGTTTAGTTGTGTGATTGGATAGCCAAGGACACCCTACCACCAATATATCGTTATTTGCCGTAAAGGTAATCAATGATTCATTCCATCCCCATGCTAAATGTATTCAACAAAACTGAAACATTAGAACATTAGAATGAAAAAAAACATGTATTCCAAAAACAGTGAAAACTGTGAATACTTGTTTTGCTGTTTAGATGCACTTGTGCTTTTACTGAATTGATTTGTCTCCCATGCCATTTTCCACGACTCTCTACTCTATTCATGTTGGTAAACATTTTCTTTTCAAAGTCGAGATGGAAAATGTGACAAAAGCCATACTTGTCTGCATCCTGGGCATTGCCACCATGTTGTTTACTAGAGATCGGGGACGTGTACCTCCTCTGTCAACGAGAAATCTGAACCTATCGTACGACTACATCATTGGTAAGTATATTTCGTATCAAAGTAGTTTCATGGTTTTATATGTGATATCGGTCCTTCATCCTCATATATATATATATATATATATATATATATATATATATATATATATATATATATATATATATATATATATATATATATATATATATATATATGGGCACAGGCGAATTTTTTTTAAAAGATGTTTCGCGAAACTCAGCAAATTTGGTGATCTTTAAGTTTGAATGATATTTTTGTTGCTATTGCTTTTATTATTATTATTATTATTATTATTATTATTATTATTATTATTATTATTATTATTATTATTATTATTATTATTATTATTTTTATTATTATTATTATCATCATCATCATCATTATTATTATTATTATTATTATTATTATTATTATTATTATTATTATTATTATTATTATTATTATTATTATTATTATTATTATTATTATTATTATTATTATTATTATTGCAAAGATCAGTCGTAACCTTTGTAAACAGATAAAGTGATACAGAACCGTCAGTAGTAAATATGGTCCAGAACTAGTAGCTGAAAAAATGCTAAAAAATAGAAATGTATTTTCAATTGATGTGACAGCAACTCTTAATTATATCATACGACTTCCTTGTTGTAAATATAAAATATGGCGATATTGTCATTGCCTAAGTGCCCTGTACAGTTATAAAGTAGATGTAATCTGTTCATGCTATACAAAAGACTTATGAAGGTCATTTATCAACAACAGTGACATAATCTACTCTTGCTTCCTTTCCAACAGATCACTGAGAAAGCATTTTTTTTAAATATCCATCTATCATTTTTGTTTACAACATAATGCATAGAATATATGGACGACCAAGTCCCGCAAATAATGTTTACCTAACAGTAATTTATATCGTAGTTACGCAGATATGACGATGGTCACGGAGTAATAATATGTACAAAATATTTTGTTTTATAACTTTATCGATCTCTTTGTACGTGTAATTCTTTATACAAATACCACTTTTAAGAGAGTAAAGATCAAGAAAGATGTTAATAAAACAAATATGGCGGTTTCTTGGAAGATTCAAATGGCTTAATGGTTGAATCTTATTAAATAAATCAAGCATCTTAGATAATGCCTCTTAAAAGAGATCATAATCCTACTTCATATGACAGGCGTTGTTGTACTTTTAACCAAGTACATCTAACGAAAGCAAGCGTGATTCACGACCCCTCATGATATTTTGATAGGGAAATTAAGGGGAATTAAGTTTACTTATAAAAGTTGGAGAACCGAAAAGATCGTTAAGTTTATCGGGAAGTGTAGAAACGTGGGAATTATTACAGCGTTTGATGTGCAAACATCGCCACAGGCAGTGTTAATCCCGTATGCAAGTTGCTGTCGATCACCTTCCAGGCTATAGTTAGTAGGAGATGGTCAAGGTTTGTAGTATTCACACTCAGGCGATAAATATTGGTTTATAGATCTAAGGAACCCCGTAGTCTGAACGGGGCGTGTTCCCATCCGTTCCCCACGTGGACAGACGGAGAGAGGACATTGTCCGATACGTTTGATTGGATCAGTGCACAGCGACATCCAATCGGAATTAAGATAGATGGTGTGATTACAACTTAGATCGGGATTATAGCTCAAACTCACCGCAAATTGTCAGTAGACACCTATGAAGATTCATGCGCAGTAGGGTTACTTCGGATGAGTTACTCGTAATTTGGCGGTAAAATTTAGGACCTGACTGTAAGAGAAGAAAAGCTTCGAAAAAGTCAGTAAGTTACTTCCCCATTTTTGCAGAACATTACGGCGTCATAATTGTAATTATTTGTAGTATGTATACTTATTACTGGGATTGTTTTAGTATTTAGAATTACCTTGTGGTGTTTCATATATATGCGTATTTGAGATATAGATTAGAATTTACGCAGAGAATTATGTAGATTGCTAGTTAGTCAAAGTTAATATTGTAATTCGCTGGTAAGTTACTTAGTAGCAACCAATACATTTAGTAATGCCTTATGTTAGAATTTACGCATGTTTGAATTAGAGTTTGGGGAAATGAATGAAGTATGTAAGATTAGTTATAATAGATGTGTGAATGTGTCAGAGCAAGGATATTTAAATATTTGTATTAGTTGTAATGTAAAATATGCGTCTGATTATCGTGATATTGTCAGTATAACAAGATTTGGAGTATGTACTGATGTGAAGCAATTTATTTTTGTATGTATTAGAGTAAATGATACTATGTTTTTATTATGACGTGCTTATTATGTTGTGTTTTACCATTCAAGAACGTATGCGTATTTTGGTGAGAATAAATGCGTGACTGACCGGCGAAATTCAATAGCCGCTATCTGATGATCGGCTGTGTTAGTGTGAGATGTGAGCGCCGAGGAAAATATTGTACCAATTGCGTGTTTTCACAGTAAGCTTTTCAGGGGACAAAACTATCGGTTCAAGTTCCGTAGTGCCGAGTCTCTAAGAGGGAGACCGAAGTGAAAAGGGCAGGTCAGTCAGAATCGTCAAAGTGTAGTCGACATAGAGAAGATGCATAGAAGGTGGAGAAGGAGGAATGTAGTCTGAAGGAGGAAATAGAGGAGGAGAAGACGTGTAAGGCAGAGGAGTCGAGGAAGAAGAGGAGAAAGAACTTGGATGGAGTCAGGGAGGAAGAGGAAAAATTAGGAGATAGAAAAGAATACACAGATGAGTAGAACGCAAGGACAGGTGGAAATCTATCACACTACGAAACAAGTGATGCGATAGACTGTTCAAGGGTCGAGCGGAAGAAGTGTATTTGGAAAATTTGAATTATTTGACCATTTAATTGTTATTAAATTGTTCTTATTGATTTCACCCTTTTTTACATTAAATCATTTAACCGTCGACATTGCTGACTGGAGATTGGAGAGGTACATCTGACTTTCACTAATTCAACTTCTAATCAAAGTCGAGCCTGGATGGAACTTCTACAATAATTTAAATAAATTTGGAAGCACCCCACCCTCAATCCACCACTACCAAAACCATATATATATATATATATATATATATATATATATATATATATATATATATATATATATATATATATATATATATATATATATATATATATATGCTCCAAGAGGGGCATTTGTGGAAGTAATGGGAAGAAGAGGCAACATATATCGAGGTCTATATTCTATTCCATTAATCTATCCGACATTTTCCTGCGTTTCCCTATCGCAAATTTGTTATGCTCTATGTACAAAATAGCAGCAACAATATAACTCTATTTGAGAACATGGTATTTTAGTGTACTCATGTCTGATCTATTGAGGTTTCTAAACCTATTTATTTAGAGGCAAAAACTGCTGTTTTAAGAATTCTGTGTTAAATTGCACAGCTTTTCCCCTTTTTAGAATGTCATAAAATATAGGCAAAATGAAGTCTGCGTAAAAAGGTACATACAGATTTCGATTTTTTGTCAAAGAACGTCTCAGAGTTATATAACTAAAAGTAATGGTTTATATATGCAATTAAGAATAAACATATTTTATGATTTGAGTCAAGGTCCATGAATTTGTAAAATATATTGTCTTTAAAACCACAGTTGGTGGCGGCACAGCCGGTTCTGTACTCGCAAACCGGCTGACAGAAGACCCGGAAGTTACGGTATTGTTATTAGAGGCCGGAGACGAGGAGACTAACAAACCCATGTACGACATTCCATGGAACGCACCCAGGTCTCAGATGACCGAGGCAGACTGGATTTACCGCACGGTGCCGCAAAAGACAAGCTGTTTGGCGATGAAGGATAGGGTACACCTTCTTACCTTCTCCCCCAACCAATCTAACTTTTCTACCTACTACCTACATTTCTTTTTACTGGCCTATCTACCTACATATCTATAGAACTTTCCTGCAGTATTAACTGACTTGCTACGTACATAACAGAACACTTAAATGTAACAGTAATATAACTATAGTGTTCCAGTTCCGAAGTTCTTACGAAAGCGTGGGCCCAAAAGGGATACTTTTTACAGTTGATACATTTTCTTCGAACTAAGGGATGCTTTTTCGAACAAGGGAGCATTTTTTGCCACATAAAACTTGCTGCCAATGACGAAGTATAGTATGTCATCATTATTGCAACTAAAATCTGTAAATTCGTATTCACGTGCATCTTGAATCAATTAAACATATCTATGTTGCATGCAATTAATATGAAATGACACCAGTTTAAGTTGTAGTTTGTTTAGTAAATCTATAGTGAAGCAACTGGGAGAACATGCATATAAGGGCAATGTGAAAATCATTACAGCCTTCATGACAATATCATTTCGTCACGCCAGCAACGTTTATGTTGCCTTTGGTCGTAGGTAACTCTTTCGCCCTTACGGTATAGCAATCTCGATTATTGGATCAAAACTGAATAGGTAAGCGATAGAGCTAACAACGGTATTTGCTACTGAGAAGTCGATAAGGTATTTGCTAGGTACTATGCCTAATCAGTTGTCGTAAGACGAAAATGACTCAATAACGTAGACAATCGAGACCTATCGAAAAGATCATGTGATAAGGAAAGCATGTGCACATGAGTGTTGCTGAACTTGTTTCAAAACCTCAATCTACAGTAGCGATATTTTTTAAAACATTAGGTACAACCGTTCCACATGAAATTTTTGTGGAAATAAATATTCACGAAATACCAGTATTCATTTTCTTTCCTTAATTACAATCAACTTTGACGTAATATTACGTTGCGTCACATTGGTGCAACCAGTTTAATTATGACACTTGGTAGTATTTCGTCAAATTTGATGAGAAGTAAATGACATTTACCCATTAATGATGTCACAATGATCATTATCTTTATTTTAATTAAAACCTTGTACAGTTTAGCAATTTCTGTGAAGGTATAACTTATTCAAATTAGTCGAAGAGCCCTTGCCACATTCGGACATAATCCCGTATTAGCTCTCATCTGTTTATTTCTGATGTTCCCGAACAAATTCTCATAAAAGCAGAAATTGGCGCATTTTCTGTGACATGTGTTATTTGAGCGTACTGAATAATAAATATTAGAAGGTTATGCAATATCTCAAAAAGACTTTTTCTATTGTATATTGTGTTATTTAATAAGAATGTAATTCTCCAGAAGAATGCTTCATACATATAGCAGAATAAAATCAACCACAAAACACTACCCATTGTCGCTTTTCTGGCTATATGCTTGTGACGTTTCCACACATTTGTCTTTGTCCGTATCCAGTCTGTTATCACTTACATTCCTTTATTATTTTCGAAAACCGTCAAGTTATTGTAGACAAAACTTGTCGTCCTTGCATTAGGACTTAAACTGTGTGTAAATGAGATCAAAATATCGAATATGAGAGCTTGGTGAAAACTGGAAAATCTGCAAATGACTTCTTCTCAAAAATGGCCAGCATAATTATATTACCATTACGTTTAAATTTCTCTTTAAACACTGATGGCTATACAATGACAGATATGAATGTTGATGTTTCAAATATTGTTAATATTTTAAAACATGCTGACAACTTGATACAAAGCCCTTTCAGAACAATGAAAACAGTAGGAATTTTCTGTCAGATGTGACCGAAGTTAACAAAGTTTTGAAAGACATCTGTTCACCAAACATTTAGCACAATTTGGACGAATTCAGCAGATAAACGTGCGGCATAAAGTCTTTTAAATAAAGTATTAGTCTACCATAAAAAATGGTCAGAGTTGCTATGACTAGAAAGAAATTTCGACACTTAAAGCAAATAAAGGTGATTCGGTCAAATTTAACATCATACTTTTAAGACCTTTAAATTTCTTAAACTGACATAATGAAGACATTTAACAATTTTAAACAAATTTTTCACAAATCTGGCACATTGATCTCGCAGCCAAAATTGTTTTGCCAGCTACTTGTTTTGTTTCATTTTGTTTTATTTTTGTGTGCAAAACAACGCCAAATATACAATATTTGTCTGCGTCACTTCTTTCTCTTATCTTACTTTACAAACGTTCAATTACACCTCAACAGACTATGATATGGCCTCGAGGCAAAGGGCTTGGTGGTTCCACGCTAGTGAATGGGTTGGTTTACATACGAGGAAGCCGCTATGATTTCGAGGAATGGTTTGCAAATGGTTGTGATGGTTGGAACTATGAAGACGTTCTTCCTTACTTCATCAAACTGGAGGATTACCGGATTTTCGACAAGCACGTTGATCCAGGTGATGACGTTTAGATTTCCTGCATTAAACATAGGACCTTAAAGAAATAGAGCTAATCAAAATCTCTCCATATTCTGGTCACCATTGACATCGATGTAAGAAAATGTTCATACCTCAATCGTTGGTGAAATCCTCTAAACGTAATGAATAAAACGAACGAACTAAAAAATTTTATTTTAAAACCCAAATAACACAACAATTATGAAGGTAGAAAGTGATGCAGCACTGAATGATAAATGTGTAATGTAAATCTGGTCCATGTCAGATGTTTTTTTATAACATTGCCATTTTATAATCACTGTGTTTATTTCTCAAGCAGAAATCTGTTCAGTCTAGATACTATAAATGTACAAATATCCCAAGGAAAAAAAAATGAATGTCCGTACCAATTCAGGATCATGGTAACCACATTTTCGTTCATGCAAGGTAAAGGAACGCTGTCTCTTATTTTCATCCTCAGTGAGGCAGAGATGGCATTCTTAATAACGATAACAAAACTAGTACTTAGAAAAATATATTTCACAAGCCACGCTCTACTTTAAGAATTATGAGAAATAAAATGATATTTATCTAAAAAAAATAAATTTCAATTTGAGAAAGACATGCAAATTTTAGAATTTAAAAGAACAAAATACCACGCATAAAACGTTCAAAGGATGATGTCTCGGGTTTTATGAGAATGTTTAAGAAAAAGTGCCCGAACCACAGTTATTTTTAATAGAGCAACACGGCAAGGGTGGACCAATGATTATAACAGACACGACGTTTTCCGAGATTGCAGACGCCTTTCTGGCCGGAGGAGAGGAGTTGGGCTACACAGTACAGGATTGTAATGGGAACCACGGTGAAAATGAAGGTAACAAAAAGCATATGCAAATATTTTGGCCAGAAACAAATACGATTGCATATGTAGGTACATTTGTCAACGTATTAATTTCAAACTTTAGGTAAGGAATATGAAGCAGTTAATTTCACTAGAAGTGTAGGCATTATTTTTCAAGCTACTAAGGATATTTTGTACATAAAAAAGGAATTCTCGTAAATAAAGATGCGCGTGAAATATTTGTTTTAAGCGTCTTGCAAATACAGCTTAATGGAGATTTTTATTTACATTGGTTTGAATGTTAAAATTGCATTAATATCGGATCAGGAAATAAAATCTTGAAAGCATAAACTAATGTGATCAAACAATAATAGCATTTGTTTATTGGCTTGTGTGTATATATTATGAAGCACCCAAAAAGATGGCAATTCTTGAGTTATTCTCGAACACTTTAGGTCTTATAGTCAGTCACTGTCTCTTTTAAACATGCAGTGTTTCAGAAATGATCTCACAATATATATATATATATATATATATATATATATATATATATATATATATATATATATATATATATATATATATATATATATATATATATATATATATGGGGTGCAGAGCGAGTGGGGCGATAAGGTGTTTGCCTGTGAGTTTATGTGTATTTACGTAAAGGCGTGCGTGTGATTCAGGACAGAATTTTGGAACTAGGTCGTTGCTTCTCAGTGTATTGAATGTATGTAAGAAAACAGACCTAACTATCATTAGGCACGTAAGGGACTGACTGGGCACCAAAGGGACCAAGTGAAACACTGGATTAATCTTTGTTCTAATGTGACTTTTGGGGTTTAACAAAACACGCATACAAGACATAGTACCATTTATATTAGTTATTTAAATGAGTCATTCTGCCTAATAATTTCCCATTTCTATAATTCTTATTAAGAGATGAAAATGAACTAATTGATAACAGATTTTCCTGATGTTTGATTAAATATCAAGTTCAATTGCTGATCGACTCTTCTTGAATCAGACAAAATAATGTTTGTATTGTTGCGTCATTTCAAAGACTAGAATGGTAGAACAATCAAAGGTCATGGTCACATGATTTGTTTGATAAAGAATCGGATAGCTAGACCAAAATTCCTTTTTACCGTGCTCTGATATTTTAGTCAGAGAGATTTATTTTATGTCAGAAAAAAAATTTCCTGTTTATGTTACAGCTAATATATGGATAGGAATAGTCGCTGCACAGTTTATCTTAAAATGCCATCACAGTTCAATTGGTGATCGACTCTTCTTGAATCAGACAAGCATGATGTTTGCAATGTTGCGGTATTTCAAAGAGATACAACAATATTCATTTCACATATTGCAATGAAATAAAACAATGTGTAATCTATAAAAGTAGAGTTTTTAAGGATGTGCTCAAAGCTCTTATTTCACAAGTAAAATGGATTCGAAAGTAATATTTTTCTCTGTGTCAACTTATATATATATATATATATATATATATATATATATATATATATATATATATATATATATATATATATATGTATGTACGTATGTATGTATGTATGTATGTATGTATGTATGTATGTATGTATGTATGTATGTATGTATGTATGTATGTATGTATGTATGTATGTATGTATGTATGTATGTATGTATGTATGTATGTATGTATGTATGTATGTATGTATGTGTGTGTGCGTGCATACGTACTGTATGTATGTATGTATGTATGTATGTATGTATGTATGTATGTATGTATGTATGTATGTATGTATGTATGTATGTATGTATGTATGTATGTATGTATGTATGTATGTATGTATGTATGTATGTATGTATGTATGTATGTATGTATGTATGTATGTGTGCGTGCATACGTACTGTATGTATGTATGTATGCATGCATTTATGTATGTATGTATGTATGTATGTATGTATGTATGTATGTATGTATGTATGTATGTATGTATGTATGTATGTATGTATGTATGTATGTATGTATGTATGTGTGTGTGTGTGTGTGTGTGTGTGTGTATGTATGTATGTATGTATGTATGTATGTATGTATGTATGTATGTATGTATGTATGTATGTATGTATGTATGTATGTATGTATGTATGTATGTATGAATGAATGTATGTATGTATGTATGTATGTATGTATGTATGTATGTATGTATGTATGTATGTATGTATGTATGTATGCATGTAATCATGCATGCGTGCATGTATGTATGTTTTTTCTAAACTATATGAAATCATGCATGCGTGCATGTATGTATGTTTATTGGTCACTTTATGAAATTAATGATATTTTCACTGAATTGACCAGTTTGGTGTAGGATGCACTCAATCGTCGGCAACGGAATGCGATGGACAACTGCCAGAGGATATCTGTATCCCATCAGAGATCGGAAAAATCTTCATATTACCGTCAAATCACACGTGACAAAGGTTTGTACACACGGGACCTATTTTTAGATGGCTCTGGTAAAAAGGGTTCCTTTACAACATTATAGAAATGACAAACCTTCTTGGTATGGCTTAAATGTTTGCGGCAGATGTTTATCAGTATAGGAGAAATTTCTTATGTGGTATTATTATTATTATATTATTATTAATTTTGTTGTTGTTGTTTTTGTTTGTATGTATGTATGTATGTATGTATGTATGTATGTATGTATGTATGTATGTATGTATGTATGTATGTATGTATGTATGTATGTATGTATGTATGTATGTACGTACGTACGTACGTACGTACGTACGCACGCACGCACGTACGTACGTACGTACGTACGTACGTACGTACGTATGTATGTATGTATGTATGTATGTATGTATGTATGTATGTATGTATGTATGTATGTATGTATGTATGTATGTATGTATGTATGTATGTATGTATGTGTGCATGCATACGTACGTACGTACGTACGTACGTACGTACGTACGTATGTATGTATGTATGTATGTATGTATGTATGTATGTATGTATGTATGTATGTATGTATGTATGTATGTATGTATGTATGGTACGTACGAAAAAAAAACACGAAAAAAGGTCATGAACTGCTCTGTGCTTAATTCTTATTATTGACTAAAACCACAAACAAAGGTCATTAATTGCTCTGTGCTTGATTTTTATTATTGACTATAACCACGAACAAAGATCATGAACTGCTCTATGCTTGATTCTTATTATTGACTAAAACCACGAACAAAGGTCATGAACTGCTCTATGCTTGATTTTTATTAGTGACTAGAACAGCGAGAAAAGGTCATGAACTGCTCCATGCTTGTTTCTTATTATTGACTAAAACCACGAACAAAGGCCCTGAGCTGCCCTACTCATGATTAATATTCTTTTATGAAATCACAGAAGAAGGATTAAACGTTACTATGATTCTTATTCTTTACTGAGATCAGAAACAAAGGTCATGAACGGCCTTGTCTTGATTTTTATTCTTGCTTGGAATCGCGCAATTAGTTCTTGAACTACCCTACTCTTGATTCTTAGTCATATCTGAAATCACAGACTAAGATCTTAAACTGTCATCCTATTTTTGGATAGGACAAACATGCAACAATGCAGGGAAAAAAATAAATTTACTCTAAGACTAAATAACCCCAGTGCAATGATTACTTTTAATTTTATGATTTTTACCAATACTTGTGAAAAGTAGGAAGCAATTTGCCTACTCATTGACAGCTAGCGAAAATTCGAGCAAGATTGGCTACATATAAATGTATCCGTAGCTATTTAATCATTATTTGTTTCCCCTTAATAATAGGTTATTATTGAGGAAAAAACTGCCGTCGGTGTAGACTTTATCCGAGAAGGAAGAAAGGAACGAGTAAAGGCATTACGGGAAGTCATTCTCGCTGCAGGGTCTGTCGGATCACCTCAGATCCTCTTGCTTTCTGGAATCGGCCCAAAGGAATATTTGGAGAAATTACATGTGAACTTCCTTTCTCTCTTGCTGTGCTACTTCATAAACAACTATATGTAACATTTATTATATCCTTGATTTTAAAATAATAAAAACTTAAAAATATATGCTTGGTCAATGTACACTTTCACAATTTCACTAATAACGGTTCACGTGTTATGTTCTTAGCCAAACACACAGGTCAGAACTGTTTAGCAAGTGATTTTTATACTAACTCCATTATATGGGTATTACATTTTTTTCCTTTGTAATCATAAGAAGATGAAAGAAGCCATGGCAGATTTGAACATTTGCAGATTCAGTGTTTTCTTTTGTGTTTCTACTATATGCTATTTCGTGTTTTCTTTTTTTTTCTTTCAAAACTCTAGATTCCTGTAGTAGCGGATTTACCTGTTGGAGAAAACCTTATTGACCACGTAATGTTCTTTGTCAAGGCTGACATTAGCAAACCAGTCAGCTATACCCCTGATAAAGTCAACACCACTTTCAACCAGTTAATGTATCACTTCTTTGGGACTGGTGAGATTCATTTTGTAGAAAGAGTATAAATTTTAATAATTTTGATGATAATATTTGTTTTTCCATGACACTATGTTTTATTATATTATTTCCAGAAACTGTATTTTATCTTATGCTTCCACTTTTTCCCCTATCCCTAAGTAAATACTGGGAAAGCACACGGTTATCTCCTGACCATATGATCGTCTTCCTTGTCTAATTTTCTGGTGTTTGCCAGCTCTAACTCGTCATTACGACCCCCTGAAGAGCTGCGCAACAAAATAGAAACGATGTAGTGTAGTTTTTCTTGTAAATGATTCTTTCGTAGATTTCTCATTTCATACATAGGGTTCTTATCCCATTTTGCCGGAAACCCTATCTATATCCCCAGCTTTCTTGTCAACAAAATTGTATAACAACTAATGGATATAGATCAGTAAAATATTGTAATCATATCAGTTCTCACAACTGCATGGTAGAGGTTTTCTTGCTGGGTTGTCGCTCCATAATAACGTTTTCATGTATGACTTGTTATTATACATTGTAAAGAAGTTAACCATGGAGTATTAAACATATATCTTGTGTGGATCCATTATCAAAGATCACGGCAACGGTAACAATTATTAAATGTTGGTTTTGAAACGACCTTGTTGCATATTTCCATGAAAAGGTAGTCATCAGACTTTTTCCAGCGGTGTTCACGGACGAGGCTTTGAAAGCTTGATGTTGCGGTCGATGAGTTATTGTTTTGGAACTTTGGAAACACTGTGAGCAGTTTTAGGAAGCATGTACATACTCTGTTTCCATAAATAGATTGATACCAATTTGCCTGATTATTTTATTCCAGACTAGAAGTCTTATTCTTAAGACTAGAATGGTAGAACAATTAACGGTCATGGTCACAGGATTTGTTTGATAAAGAATTGGTTAGCTAGAGCAAGATTCCTTTTTACCGTGCTGTGATATTTTAGTCAGAGAGATTTGTTTTATGTCAGAAAATACATCTCCTGTTTATGTGACAGCTAATATATGGATAGGAATAATCACAGCACCATTTATCTTAAAATGCCATCGCAACTTTCATATATGCAATCCATATTTTCTTATATAGGTAGATCTTGTACTGATATTATTCATGGAATTAATGCATCTGCTAAGCATCGTTTATTGCATATAGGAATATAAGAATAGGAATTATTCAATAGGATGTTAAGCATCGTTTATTGCATATAGGAATATAAGAATATGAATTACTCAAAAGGATGCTAAGCATCGTTTATTGCATATAGGAATATAAGAATATCAATTACTCAATAGGATGCTAAGCATCGTTTATTGCATATAGGAATATGTTGTTGTTGTTGTTGTTGTTGTGGGGTTTAACGCCATTTTTCAGCACAGGAAAGGCTATACATGGCGGCCAGTATTAATGGTGGAGGAAGAAACCGGGAAATCACCGGAAAGAACCACCGACCCACGAGAAGCTACTGGCAAGCTCTCTCACATATCCACATTCGCCGAATCTTAGACTCGAACCCACGCAGATAGAGGTGAGATGGCAGTGATCCGTAACGGACAGCGCTTTAGACCACTCGGCCACTCGGGGCCCCCATATAGGAATATAAGAATATGAATTATTCAATAGGAATAAGAAGGTTGGGTATGTGTGTTGTATTGTAATTGAAAATACACAGTGAACTGATTCCACACTCCCAGGATGACAATAATCCAAGAAATAGTTTGAGACTTGCAATTGTGCAAAAGAAATGCTCTTAGCAAAACCTTAAAAATAATTTCAAATGACTTTGACTAGCTGTCATTTAATGGGGATTGTGGTGCATTGAATTAAAGCAAGTGTATCTTGCAGGTAGATTCTAGTCCAAATATGATAACCATTCTCAAAGCCTTGAGTCTTATGACTTCACAGTAACATAAATAAAAAGACATTTCCACTGCCTCTATCGTAATGAGTGATACATAAAGTAGGCGAGACACAGCTCACAACTAGACATGTACCTATAACGTAATATATCACCTTCAAAAAGTATTTTGTACTAATCTTCTTGTGAAAGCAATGAGGAAAATGCACATATGCAGGAAGATATGTTGTTACTATATATGTTTAGTGCAGTCGCTATTCAGATATAGCAAGAAGCTTTGACTATGGTGTAGAAAATGACAAGAAAAAGAAAACGTATCCGGTGACCTTTAACCTTACTTAAGAATGCCAACCGTCTTATTTCAGATAGCAAATAAACTTGCAGCTATTGATAAATGTGACATAACAGCAGTATCATCATTGCGAAACATTGGATATATTTGTAAGTCCATTCTTCTTGTTATTGTTTTAGGCTCGTTGACATCCAACGCTGCAGATGAAGCGAATGCCTTTTTGAAAACCAATCCAGGTTCAAAAGACAAACGTCCTGATATCCAGTTTATTCTCGTCAGTACCTTAGCAGAGCATGGGGATGCTGTTGATCATTTCAACTATAGAGATGAAGTAAGTGTGTGGGTGGTGGGGTGGGTGTGTTGGTGTGTGTGTCTGTGATTATTCTTAGTATGTCTTCTTCAGCAACCTGTTTTGTAAATATTTAAATTAGCTACCTAAAAGAAACAAAAGTTTGAAGACAACTTCTTAAAAATTACTTGCTTGTCGTATGTGTATAAGTTGGAGTTTATAAAAGTAAAACAAATTTATGCAAAAGAACTGATTCATCAGACAATATCGCATAAGTTCGTACAGCGTAACCTTCAGGATTAGTCACGTGATTAGCATATCATTTGTCTGGAATCAGGAATCTTAATAGAAGACAACGTCCACCTTGCTCACTACACACTTTTTGGGAACAATGCAAGTGGACTGGCTCATTTTGTGTATGGATGGGTTTACTGGCCATTTGTGTTTAGATTATATGCCAGTACTGCTATGTAATTTTACCTTTCTACTATATACTTCTTAGTTTCCAATACTTTGTTACCTAATAGTCCCTGGAGTGTTCAGTTATCATCATCTTGCTTTATACTAACACTCACTGCTCCTGTAGTGCACAATCACGACTCTTGAAAGCGGTTTTGTACTACCACAACACTCCTTTGACACAAGGCGAAAGATTGCCCGTATATATGCTTGCCTGGCCAGTATAACCCGTGGTACCATTAGGCCTACCATAGCAGTGTTGCTCTTGCTATTGTTTACCTGGTCAATATAACCTGTGCTATCATTATTATCGCAGTGTTGCTGTTGCCATTGTTTACCTGGCCAATATAACTTGTGTTATTATCATCATCGCAGTGTTTTCAAATGTAACGAATAATTTTATTATTAAAGTTTTATAAATGAAAATGTGACATGAACTTACAGTATTATGAAGTGAATCCAAAATAATTCTGAAAAATTTACATTAAACTTCACATAAATTAAAGTTTCGTCTAAATGTCAGAACTGGAAATGTACTGTTCCGCCGAAATTTGTGACTTTGTCTAGAACTCCTTTGAATAATGCATAATAGTTCCAAATAATAATATAGTCTAATGAGTGCTTTCTATTTCCATTGAACAGTCCAAGTAAATATTTATCCTCTCAGATAGCATCTAAATTAAACATAAAACACGTCCGCAGACTTGATTTTGCAACAAGAATACAATAAATAATAATGACCAAAATTGTCCAGCTACACGTATTTATATAATAACAAAGGGATGAAAACACGCTGTCCTACTACTACGTACGTGACAAATCGCAAATTTCTAACATAGTCGAAGAACTCACATGATTTAACCCACCCAACATGAGTTAGCTTCAATTTTCTAAGATAACACCTGACCGACCTGTCCAATCGGAAAAGCCCACAAATTGTAAAACATTTTCAGAAATTTTATAAGTAGTAACTGTCAAGACCTATGTAAGCATCTATTTATAGAACCTATATCATTTTACGTTCATGATTATCTTAGAATACAGCCTATGCGCGAATGCCAACTGCAGCCATAGATAATCATTGCAATGTACAGTTATGAATACAAAATTACAAAATTTATACAAGATCATGTGCAAGGAATTACAAACAATATACATATTGTTAAAAAGCCAGGGGTCTTTTCTTGACCGAGCGGTGTCAAAACTCTGGCGCGAATCCCGCTAGAAGTCATAAGTTTACCCTAAGTCTCCAAAGACTTCGATACAACTTCATTTGTAAGTTGGAAAGTCCGACGTGTCCATTCTATACATAAATTTTACTCTAATCAAGACCACATTATTTACAACTTGCCAAATAACCATCAACCGCACATCCGCATAGTTTCTCTACATTAACTTTTCGTTCCGCCAGTAGTTCACACCTTAGAAACGCTACAATTATACCTAACAGAGGAAACTATTTTAACTGCGCCACCTGAAGCCAGTACATAAACGGTATCTACCTAGTCCCTTCTCATTTATTCCATTGTGTAATTTACCGGTTTCCTACCATAAATACTGCCGCTGCAGTCACAACACCAATGTACACCACTAGATTTTATAAAGTACTACATCACGACAGGGACAGTCATGCGGATTGGGTCTGAATTCGCTATTCATTGACCATGGCATCTTGGAAACTCACTAACACTTTCTCTCCGTTATGTTTGCTCCTATGACTAATTATTTCGGGCTAAGGAATATTTCCCATTGCACCGAATTCCAATAATCAAACAAGTAATCACAAACCTAAGAATGGGTTAAACGGGGCGCTACAACCAAATGCGCATCTCCTTAATTTTATTATAATATGCATAACAGTATACATAAATCAATGTTTGTATCCAGCCGTGTGTTCCTTGTCCTAATGTTCCTTAGAGAATCTGGGGCTAAATCAGATAGGACCTTGGAAATAAGAAAGGTTTTTCTAAACATAATATAATATTTGACTGCTATTCATCTAAATGTGTTCAATAGAAATGTCTAAAGCGCTCAACAGCAGGGATCACTGCAATCTCACCTCTGTCTGCGTGTGTTCGAATCTCGGGTTCGACCAATGTAAATATGTAGAAAGCTTGCCAGAAAATTCTCGTGGGTTCATGCTTCTTTCTGGAGTTTTCCTGGATTCTTCCTCCAGCAGTTATAATGCCCGCCATGTATAGCCTATAATGTGCTTAAAAATGGTGTTAAACCCTACAACAACAATTGCATGCAAGAGGAACTTCAGACTTCTCCTACACAATAGAGCAGTTGATAAAATGTGGAAAAACGACTGTATTTTACACATTTTGGATCAACTGATCCAACATGAAATATTTAACACTTTTTAAAATTCGATCTTTAGACAATTTTATAAAGGGTGTTTCATAGGGCAAGGACAAAGCATTATCAATAAGAATGTGACACATTTTCTACTTTTATTTTTGGCTGCTCGTTGTGCTTAGCAGGTGAGCAATGTGTGTAGTCTTTATAAATTTAAACATTAGTTTATTGTCATACATGCGTTTCATAACACATTGTAAAACTTCCTTTAGTTTGCTCCTAGCAATGATGGCATCTTTATCGCTAATATACTTTGATTATCATCTGCATACATAATACTGAAGAATGTTTCAAGCTCGTTGTAAAATCATTCACACACACACACACACACACACACACACACACACACACACACACACACACAGTTTGAACAAGGGAGTGTACTCCAATGGAAATGTCCTTAAAATACGAGACTACCTATCCAGCTCACATATTATAATATGCTATTGGGATATGATACAAATGGGATATGATACAAAACATTACAATTAGGGTGTTCCAATATTATATGAATATTATATCTTGCTAAATTGTATGATAAACGGTATCAAATGATCTATGTAACAAACCAAAGAATGCGCACGTGTGCGTTGGATTTTTAACGTAGTTTTAACAATTATTCAGTCATATTGCTACGATGTGTGCAGAGTTGCAGTTTATAATGACGTCCAGCACTGAGGGATCATACCGCAGACATGTAACATGATGTCCCACTCAGTCACATTATCCTGACACAAGGACGACCAGTCCTAACACTAACCTCTTATTGCTGAACGCCTAGTGAGGCAGCTGCAATTACCATTTTTATAAGTCTTTGGTATACACAGCGGGGGTTCGAACCCGAGATCTCCCGCATCCGAGGCGAACTCTTTAACGACTAGGCCACCGGAGCAGTCAACCAGCCAATGAATTAAATTCAAGTAACTTTCCAAGTCATCAATATTCCAAATCGAACAATTAAAAGTCATCAAAGACAATATTATATTTCGGAACAAAAATTTAGGGTATTTTAAAACTAAACTCTGAAGAGCTAATAAATATCAACAACAACATAAAAGACTACCCATACATACCCAAAAATTTCTACAAGAATATGATTTGTCATCATTGCAGAAGAAATTAAAATAAACAAAAGGAGTACAAAGCTGAAAGTACCTTGAATTTTGAAACTAGTAGCTTTGTTCTTTGAGCTTTTTAGCTATCTTTGCTTTCGTAATTATGAGTATCAGGTTGATTTCTTTGAACACATTTTTCATTGACATATGTGGAATCGAATACCACTAGAAACATGACATTCTGACCTTGTTTACTATAAAAGACAATAAACCAATAAAACAAACAGAAATATTATAATGTCCTGGTACAATGTTCACATTATCAAATTTAGTGGCTTTATTTATTGCATTTCCTAAGTTATCACAATCGTCTTCACATAACATTAATATTATGGAATAAGTCAACAAGTAACAAGTAAGCCACATGCCTAACTTGTCACCAAATTGCAATTACTTTGTCATGTAAAATAAAGCCATTTTCTGATGAAATTATTGTATAGAAATCTTGGATAGATGAAGATGACATAATAAAAGATGTGCTTGGACTCAGTTTCTATCAGTTGTTTTTCAATCCCCGTATTTCCAATTTTGCTTGTTAATTTCCATGCTAGTTGTCAGACGGAGTTAGAAGTTGTCATTATCTTCTTTCATTCAATGTTTTGGTTTAAAGATTCGGTTATTACAGGCATTTATTATACTGATATTTCTCAATAATAAAAAAAAACGCATGAAATGTATTGTTGATGTGTTGATGTGATTGTGTATCAGCTTTCAGGGAACTAGTTTTCCATTACACAACCAATTTAATTTTGCTTAATTTTGTATTCTCCCCAAAATCATCCATCATGCAAAGAAATTATCAGTGTTTTGCAAATTGGCATTATCATGTAAACTTCCTCTAGAACAAATAACTTTGTTTCTTATTGTCAAACCGTATTAACAAAACAAACTAAAACAAGCGGCAACTGTTGACACTGAAAGATGTTGTTTGTGTGTAAAGCTGAGCCGAGCATTCTGTATAGCACGCATCTAGTATCACGTATTTAAAAATAAGAAATGAGTGAATACTAATTCAGCCATTATATAGACAACTATATATTTTGGAAAATAAACCACCTAGGAATAATTAATGATCAGCTTTCATGGATGTTTAAAATAAACATTCATAACTGGTTATGACACAAAAATTGCAATCATATCATTATTAAGTCCTGTAGTCCTTAAGACACGCACATATCATACATACATACATACATACATACATACATACATACATACATACATACATACATACATACATACATACATACATACATACATACATACATACATACATACATACATACATTCATACATACATACATACATACATACATACATACATACATACATACATACATACATACATACATACATACATACATACACACACACGCACACACACACACACACACACACACACACACATATATATATATATATATATATATATATATATATATATATATATATATATATATATATATATATATATATATATATATATATATATATATATATATAATGGTTACATTCTCCATGACCATAATACCACCAGCAATCTTCCCAAAACTGATGAAAGTCACTAAGATACGTATTGTAACAAATTAATAACACTTTACAACATAAAGATCACTTGGGCCTCTTGCCTAAATAATTACCCTGCACTTGAAATATTCACAAGATAAAGAAACTTCTGGCGATTTTTCATTATAGGTCAACAAAGAATTGTTCGGAGAAATACTATCTAGCAAGGGTGCTCCTGAGGGGTTTTCCGTGGCTATAGCTCTCCTGCACCCCAAAAGCCGGGGATTCATGAGACTCAGAAGCTCGGATCCATTTGATTATCCTGAGATCGATCCTAATTACCTGGCACACAAGGATGATGTTCGGAGCATTTTACAAGGTAAGGCAACATATGTACGAAATTAGAAAATGAGTCCATTTGTTTCAAAAGTTCATGAATTTATGGACATAACCATGACCCGATTATTTTTGTAACGACTCTTTTCCAACTCGTTTACTTAAGTTTAGTCTGTTCTCATTCAACTGTGTTGATGATGCCTTCTACTTCAGAATCAATTCTCATTATTTTTTACAGACTCCATTCATTATTATCCATTTTTCTTCTTTTTCTTAAGGTTCTACCCACTTCTTTGTCATTATCTTCGTGCTATCAATCAAAAACAGAAAAAAGAAAAGGGTCTCAAATAAATAGAGAACATGGAAAAGTAACAAATATAGGCAAAGTGGAGACGAAATGATAATAGACGTGAAAAAAGAACAGGGAAACGTGTTGGGGTAGAGCTGTCTTTCTTTGATACTGGCTATTTCATTTACAGATTGAAAATTACAGGCAGAACTATCTGTACAACAGAAAAGAAAAAAAAAAAAACGGCAGAATCTGCTCAAAGTCAAACGTCTGAGACTTTGCAGCGTAAACCATCTGTATGACTTAGTATAAGTAGCACATTCTCCAAATTTTCCGGCTTTGTGCCTTTTAATTAACACAAAAGCCGTATTAAATGCTATTTACTATGCGCCTTTGTGCACGGTTCTAACATAGTTATTAAATTTAGTTCCAACACGAATCATTTATAAGACAGGTCCGTTTTCTAATATATATATATATATATATATATATATATATATATATATATATATATATATATATATATATATATATATATATATATATATATATATATATATACACACTCATACACACACACACACACACACACTTATTGCATTTGTCTATATTGGAATTTACCAATCGCTATTTAAATGTGAAAGAAAAATTTCCAGATGAATAGATTTGAACAGATTTAAAACATATAGCCATATACTTCTGCAATCTATTTTCATTCAGGTAGCTTTATCACATCTACCTTGCATTAATGCATATTGCATTGTTGAATTTTACCATCGAACAAGTCGTGTTTTATTACAGTTTTAATTATTCTACTGAGACAGTTGCAATTTTAGACTTAATTATGTAGATGGTGTATATTGCTTTATGCAGAGGAATTAGCTATTATTTCCTAAAAGAGAGCCTAATTATCGAATCTCAAGTTTTGCTGGTTTAGTAACTTTAAATGTAATGCCCCAAAAATACCTTTCAGTCTAATTGGTCTTGTAATTTTAACAGTTAAAACAATACTCTCGCGTCTAACTTGAATTTTTTTTTATTTTCAAAAATATCCTCACAGCTCATTGGTGATGGTCTGGCAACTTTAGTTTATACAATAACACCATTGAGTCCAACAGCTTTAGTTATCTTATTTGTACTTATAGTATTCTTATATATTTATTTGAGATGGTGATAATGGTAATATGTTAAGTTTCCAGGTCATTTTTATTTTCAACTTTTAATGTTTAATATTTAACCATAGATAAAAATGAGTGGTGGGGCGAGGTTTACTTTTGATTTTTGCATTTAATTTTCTATCCCTATATCAGAGGGTGATACACAAAAGTATAAGTAACACTGGAATTAGAATTCTTCATGTATTCGTAACATCTATTTATTATTACGTATTATACAAAACTACGATAAAAATTGTGTATAGCCGTCGTACACAATCTAGATTGTCCAGACGCGCCAAAATGTATTCAGTGAACTCCGTCCCTTCTGATCGAGTATTCGTACTCACATCACTTCGCTCTTCACTTGTTAATGAACTTCAATACGAGATGCACGGCCCCATATACAATGCTTGTAGAAATCACCTTCTCTGCTCGAAAAAATCTCATTCAAAATGAACAGCTGGATAATGATAACAAAACGTTATATTTTTGTTTTCTTTTAGGAATAAAAGTATTTCGAAAATTATTGATGACAAAACCCATGTTGGCCCTGAATGCAACATTTAGAAATAAACCTTTCTCTGGTTGTACGAGTTTTGGCTTTGACACAGATCAATATTGGGAGTGTATAATTCGTCATTTCACTGTCACTATTTACCATCCAACAACCACGTGTAAAATGGGAGCAGTGACCGACCCTTCAACAGTTGTAGACCCTTCATTGAGGTATGCTTACTTTGTATCTTTTTTAAAATTGAATACATTAAGTCTTTGCATAACTCAGCATAAAGTTCTTCGTTATTCACGAACAAGTGTTGAATACATCGGGTAGAAAATATATACCAGGTGTGCATGAAGATTTAAGCGGCCCCATTATTGGTTTGCTATCCCCTGATCTTTGTATTTTGCTTTGTGTTTTATGTTCTATGTCAAATTCAACATTTAAGAGTCAAATCTTATTCTTTTAAACGAGTTTAAGAATAAATTAATATTTATGTTGTTTAATTGCAATCCAATATTAAAGAAAGAAATCGCAACATAATGAATATAATTTGAAACAAAGCTGAAGTAAAAGTTTTTTGACAGTTGCATGTATTTGCATTTACAGGGTTAAAGGCATTTCCAGTTTAAGAGTAATTGACGCCTCCATTATGCCGGATGCCATATCTGGCAACACGATGTCTGCGTCTATTATGATTGGTGAAAAGGGAGCCGATCTTGTAAGAAATATTGATTCCGTGAACCAACTTCGGAAGAAAAGGAAATGATAACAATCCCTTCATAGTAGTGTAATGTGGTTTATATAGTTATTAAATTCAATATAGACCACACAATGCTGAGTTATCTTTACTTAATTTAAAGATGATGCTGCACATAAATTTGTTTTTGGATGCTGCAGCTTGTTGTTGAGTGTAAAAAAAAAGACATAGTATTCTTAATATATAAGTATGGCTGTTCCTTCAGTTAACTATGAAATGTCAACCAAATATTAAGTGCCAGCCAGATAACAATAATAATAATAATAATAATAATAATAATAATAATAATAATAATAATAATAATAATGAGAACTTTTATAGCGCCTAATCTTTAGAAGCTCTAAGCGCTTTAAATCATTTGACAATACTTAAAATGAATAAATAAACATAATTATGATATGATTACAAAAAAAACAAACACAACAAAATTAGAAACAGAAATATACTGTATTTTTCTAGGCAAGGATACGTTATAAAGATACATTATTAGGTCTTTATGACTGTTCTTGCAGTTGAAATATGAGTTTTAAGAGCGCTCATGTATGAGATCAATATGTCAACGTGTCTAAGTGCAGTGGGCAATTCGTTCCACGTTGTTGGGCCATTGTACGCGAAAGAACGTTGTCCATCTGATTTCAACTTCATAGTGGAAATCATGAGAATACGAGTGTCAGAAGAGGAGCGTAAGCATCTTGCAGGTGTATACACATGGGTGAGGTCAGATAGGTATGTTGGATTGGAGACCGTCAGTGAAAAGTAGCACAGAAAACAAATTTTGTGTTTAATTCTGGATCGTATGGATAGCCTGTGTAGGGTACAGAGCAGCGGAGAGGCGTGCTCTGATCGTGGTACTCTAAGGATGATCCGATAAGCAGTGTTTTGAACTTTTTGAAGTTTCTGAAGTAGATATTGAGATAAACCAGACAGAATTGAATTACAATAGTCCAGCATTGAAAGTACTAAGGAACACACGTGTTTTAGTGGCATAAACTCCTAGATACTTGCGAATGGAGCTGATGCGTCTCAGCTCAAGATTTGCAGCCCGGCATATGTTCATGACATGTTGATGCAATGAGAGAGTACTGTCAAGAGTGACAGAGGTTTCGTACTGACTGCTTGACTTTGTTGTTGGTGTTGCTGATACTTAATGCCTGAGGTAAAAGATGTGAAAGAGAATGTCTTTGTGTTGTAACCAGGATGGCTTCAGTTTTATCATCATTCATCTGCATCTTGTTACATGTCATCCATGATTTCACATCAGAAATGCACCTCTTTATGCCTTGGATGGTAGCTTCAACTTCAGCTGGATGGTTAGATTTGTATATTTGGGTCGTGAGACACTGGATGATGATCTATGACACTTGAGAGTGGCCGAGTGTATAGAATGAAGAGAACAACTCCAAGAACAGACCCATGTGGAACACCACAGCAAAAATCAAATGGGCTGGAATGTTTTCCATTTGCGGACACAATTTGTATCCTGTCGACTAAGTAGGACTTGAACCATAGTAAGGCCGTATCGTGAATGCCAAATACATGATGGAGATGGTAAAGTAATATATATTGGTCTATAGTGTCAAATGCTGCAGACAAGTCTTTCCACCATCCAAAGCAGAGAGAAGGTCGTCGACTACTTCCAGAGAAGCAGTTTCAGAACTGTGGCGAGGGCGATATGCAGACTGTACATTGCTAGAAAGACTTTTTGAATTCAGATGATACAAGTTTTGACATGAATGGGAGATTAAAGACTGGGCGGTAGTTCTTTCGATCATTATGGTCGAGTGTTGGTTTCTTCAGCAGAGGCTTTACAATGGCAGTTTTGTAAAATGATGAGAATTACCCAGATGAGAGATACGTATTATTAACATCAGTTAGTGACGGCAATATTGGATCCAAGCACTCTAGCAGCAGTGACGTATGAATCGGCTCCAGTTCACATGACTTGGGAACCAAATATAGGTTGGAAATACTAGAAGAAATCGACATTAAATAGATTGCATGCTACTTCCACTCACATCTGCTCAACATTATGCTCCAATGATTTTATAAAATAACATAATTAAGTTTTTGCTAATGTATTCGATGTTTTATTCTTTTTTGGAAAAACTTTATCTAATATTGAATATATTTTAAAAATTATCAAATTCCGTTGATTATAAAACTCACAATGAGATGTTAATTGTAATAAATTGCATGTGTGATGGCGAAAGAGGAATGGAAAATAAAATACACTTTCCGTCCATCTTGAAAATTGTCAATATGGGCTAAAAGAGAAACTTAATGTTGAAAATTTTCATTGGATTAAATTTAGAGTACCCTAGGTGGAGAGGGACAATAAAAAAATTTAGTTGGATCAATTGGTCTGCGAGATGGAGACAGAATTTCTGGCCACTTTTTCGACATGAAGAATTCACTATTTCAATTATTTATCAATACCCAGCTTTACGTCCATCTTCCATCTTGACCAAAATGCACACTAACTGAACAATTAAAAGTTGTACTATCCATCACCCACACTGACCAAAACAGTCTTACTGTCCATCATCAATACGTGCTGATCAACACTTACACCTGCTAACCAACACATAATATAACCATCACCCACACCTATTGACCTTACAGTCTTACAATCAACCACATCTACTGATCAATACAATCAATACCTAGAGCCTTTCTAACCATCACCTAAACTCATTTATCATCAACGACACAATGATCATTATCTACACATACTGGGCAACAGTCTTACTGACCAACACCAGTCACCTACTGACCTAAACAGTGCAATTGACCAACACTCAGACCTACTGACCAACAACACTTACTAATCAGCATCCACAACTACACGCACATGTGTAAAGGAAATACAATATGAGGACTATCACTTTATTTTTTATAAATTTTTGCCGTTCATAATTCAACGTTTACAAATCAAAGGGATGATATGGAACATGTAATATTCGTTTGCACATATCGATTGGAACCAGACAATCTAAAAATGCATACCATACCATACCACACATACATACATACATACACATACACACACACACACACACATATATATATATATATATATATATATATATATATATATATATATATATATATATATATATATATATATATATAGACACACACACACACACACACACACACATATATATATATATATATAGACACACACTTCATTTCATTCTATAAATAAAACAGACAAAAAACTTGCTGTAACATGGGTCCGACTAAGTTTCAACACAGTGCAGAATATATACTCAAAAGAGTTAATGTGGCCAATTTCTCTGCAGGATTTACCATTCTTAAATCTTAAGCGTGTGTGTTGTTGTTTGTATTTTTTACAGGAATGGTAAAAGGAGGAAAGAGAAGAGCAATGGCAAAAGAAGCAGAAGAACACATTTAGTTATAGCTGAAATTCAAAGCAAACACTAACAAAAATTTAAAAAAGCAAAATACTAACTAAAACATTTAGATTTGTACGAAACAATATCCACTCTATGTATTTAAACTGTGGAACGTTTTATTCACTACTTCATTTCAAGTACATATAATGATGCGTTCACTAGTCTACCATTCACCGTTCCATAATACCATGAAGTAAGAAGTGAGCAAGATCACAAGTTTTCAGTCGAGTGAGGACTTTACAAATATCTAGGGAATAAAACACCTTGTAGTTGGGTGGAAGAATATGGCCTTCCTCTAGAAGGAAGAAGTGGTGTATATTTTATGGTTGCAAAACAAATCATCACAAATGTCCTGGAAGTAAACTAAAAGAGGAACAAGTATGGAAACAAAAGCGGCTTCAAACTGAGCAGCAAAAGAGAGAACAGCTCCAACAAAAACACGAGATATTCCAGAATTGGTTTGATGGAAAGCACCAGTAACCACCATTAGAACAAGCTCTGATCCCAAAAGTAGAGGATTCAGAGAACGAGCTAACCAGCCCATAGTCTTTCTGCCTGTGTGGATGGTAGTGACAGATCTAATAGGTGTGCTGCTTGTATAGCCAAGCATGCTGGCGCTAAACAAACAGCCCTCCTGATGGTTAATCAAGCAAACCATTTTACTGTGATCCAGATTTCTATAAATAAAAATATTTGTCAGTATTGGTGACCCCAAAATTGTATTGTTTGTTTTATTGCATGCATAAGCCTGTCTTCCAGAAAACAAAATTTCAAAGAACTTTGTTTTTGGTAAATTTTCATTGCAATTTTCTTTTTTAAATTTTTGTGATTTGTTTAATTTTCAGGGTTTATTAATAATTGTTTCCTTAGTCTCTGTTAAATTACATGTTAATTTTGGATAAACCTTATTTTTTTTAAGAATTATTTAGATTTTGATCTAAACTAGATTCTATGTCAGTTTCGGAATTTAGCATTAGGAACTGAGAAATTTATTTTTAGGTGCAGGGTGTGGGTGGCCTGGGAGTTCCTTTAGAAACATTTTTATCACAATATAATTATTTTGAAACTAATACAAACAACATAATGGACATTATATTTTCCTTCTGAAGATAAATCCACAAATAAAAATTATCGAACGTGATTAGGGCACACATTTTGTTTTTGTTTTTAAAATTGAACCTTCCACATACTTCCTAAAATTAAATACTCTGTCCCTTGCTTGAAACATCAGTCATTTTCATAAAATGTTCAGATTACTTTTTTAGTATAAATATCATGTCTGAAACTTAAGTTTCATGCCAGTTTTGAAATGTTTGTGTCTTGTGTTGGTTCCCTTGATTACATAAATTTATAACAGTAATATAGTATGAAGATGATTGTCTGTCTAAAATTAGGCATTAGTCTTTGTTGCTTTATCCCCTTACATCCTACCCTTGCAGATCGGTTTGTGGATGTGAATGTTTAGCAGTTAGGTGAGTGATGTGTGATTTGTTGGTCAGTAAGTTGGAATATTGTCCAGTGACAAAGAGTTGGTCAGATGGTCAATCAGGATGGATGATCATCAGTCATAATGGCTATTTGCTAATAACATTAATTTTAAATTCCATATGGCCCCAGCATTATCAATAATGTTTAATTCAGATTCTTACTCCATCTCATATAATGAGCCAACCATAATGTTAAAGTCCCCTTTCCTGCCTGAGTGCAATATCTTGTTTATCATATGAATATTTCAATTTCATATTACACACACACACACACACATACACACACACACATGATGTCATTGTTTTTAGGATAGCAGTAGTGTGGATTTTTTATATGCTCCCAGAGTGTGTGCCCACTATTACTAGCTTAGTCATGAAAAAATCTCCCTCCTCCACACATAAATTATTTTATGGTATTCTTATCCCTAAATACATGTTAAAAATAAATGGGAATGATGTGTTGTGTGATTTATTATTAAAAATATGTTTATATGAACTTGGCTATTCTTTTGGTAGATATTCAAAGCTTTTAATATGCAGTTTGAACTCACACACACACACACACACTCAAAACACATGCAGACACATTACACAGACACACAATTTATTTGGGGTTTGTTTTCTCCTTTCTTCGTATAGTAATTGCTTGCATTAAACAAATGTTTTCTTTACTTCACATTACTTTGCTGAACTGACACAAACTTCCCAAGAAGATTAACAGTTTAGTAAATAAAGTAACAAAAGCATGTACAATGCTTTTATTCTCATCTGTATCATTAATATGACCACTAATTTTAGATGCACTTTGATAAATGCAATATTTATTAACACCCTACTCCAAACTTTACATTAAATTTTGGAAATCAGGGAAAACACTATTGCAAGCAAAAATGTTTTCTGAAACACTGCACATCTGGTCAAAAAAGAACATATGCAGCATCCTCTAAGGCACAGGCCAGACAGCATGTTTTAAATCTATATACATGATGTAAATATAACTGGATAAAACTGGGTCACATGCCAGATACAGCCCACAGGCCATATGTTGCAAATACCTGATCTAAATACCTCATCAATCTCCTTGAAGCTTATCTTGTTTTGTCTTTTACTTTTGCATACATCAAACAAAACTGAAGACAAGTATCTTGTTATGTCTTTTATTTTCACTTTGACCTTACAAACCTAGTTTAAAACATCATAAAGTGTATGGGCGATAACTATATAATAATACTTACATGTACATTCTTTTTGAACACGAAGGCACAGAAAGCTTAGATTTTCCTCACCTTTGTACCAACAAAAGTCAACATGTCTGACATTTTTTTAAAAAAGCTATATACGTGGTACGTTAAAAATTGTAGTTCAAGCTACTTTATTCTTTATTACAATTGTAATTCATATCAACTGATGATGTTTAGTCAATCTGATTCACTTAATTGTTTATAAATATATAGACATCATGAATTTCTTTCAAAATAATTTTTGCCTAAAGTAGCATAATGTAAATTCATAATTATTTGCATAAATTTATCAGTATTTGTTTTTGTATTGTGTGGGCTTATGAACTGAACACAAAGAGCAAACTTTCTGACTTTTAAGGTTGCTGCATGCATTCATATTGCAAATGTAATATTTTTTAAAGCTGAACTATTCTTTCAACCTGACCAAGATTGTATGTTTTGATCTGCTTTCTATGTGGCCATTTTTAGATAGTGAGGTAGATTCAATTGATAAATAGACAAATCTTTTTCCAGTAAATGATGTTTCTTCAATAATAATTACCTAAGCCTAATACCTTGGGAGAACTGTTATTACATCACCACTCCACCCCCAGTGGGCTAAAACATTTCAGCCAAAAAACCTAAATGTTATCAGCACACCTAGGTGGCAGTTAGTGATCTTTTGACACCAAAATTATTGCTGTTAGTTTAAAGACAAAGAAGTCAGAGTAACCATATCTAATCTGCAAATCTTTTGTACCAAGTTAAAGATACTGAACTATCTTGAAAGGAGGTTCCAGTTACAACTATTGCATTATTTGGAAAGGAGGTTCCACTTAAAGGTACATTTAAAGATACTTTAAATTAAAATTAAAATTTAAATTATTCAAAAAAGCCGTGATGGTATAAAACCTAATTAGATCCAACACTTAAACTTACAACATAGACAAACAAATTCTGTTGTTCTTGCTACAATATGCTTACACCAAGAATTTTTTCTCAAAAGTCTACTTTCAAATAGATATTAAAAAAGTTAAAGTTTGTGATGTCCTAAAATCACAACCAAATTTTCCATATGCTTGTCAAATTTCATATTTTGACAATAAGTGGTTTTTGATTAATCGTTTGCACACAGGTTTTGTCCCAAAGTTAAAAAACCTGTAGGAAAAATGGAAACTTGCTGTAATATTATGAAATTTAGTAACAAATTTAAAATTATGTTGCTATGAGCAGAAAATCTAATCAATTTATCTGCATGTATATACAAATAAGCCTACTAAATTTAATTTGAATATCTCAAATGTTTTTTCTCTAAATTATGTCAATAGGTTATTATTGGTAAAATAAAGTCAAAAATGTTTTTAAACTGTAATGCCCATCAGATGTTTAATAGTCCTTTATACAGGAACCAGTAGACTTATGAGACTTACATTGTCCATGACCTTTCACCTCTAGACCTCATAATCTATTGGTTGATGTATTATTCTAAGTGCACATCATTCACAAAATGTGATTATTACAAATTGACAAATAAAGGTTTTGTGGAAAAATCCATTTTTCTTTAGCCACAGTAATCTTGAACTCTTGCTAACAAATCAATAGACCTTAATTGGAAACACTTTATAAATTTGGTCATGATATTCAATTAAGTTACTGTTTTTATCCTGACTCCTATAAAGTTCAAAAGGGAAACCAATCAGGAAAAATGGAAACCAATCTGGTCATAGTTAGGGTCTCAAAATATGGCATAATATGTAACTAAAATGAAAGCAGGAAAAGAGTGTAATAATGTATACCTTCTTTAATATTGACAGACCTTATATTATGAAAATTAAAATCCATATTATATTTGATAGCTCTTCTTTTAAAGTTGTTTTCTTTTACAATTGTCATTAATAAAATTTTACCTAATTGTGTTTCCACCAAACAATCACTCATTCATATGTGCATCCTAAAGTTCTAACACAGCACTGAATGTTTGAACTTTGTTGTCATATGAAGCTGAAATAAAGAATCTCAAACAACAGTCAACGTACATCTAAATATTGTGTATAATGCACTGGTGTTATAATTATTAGTGTATATGTCAATAATTCAAATTCATCAATAGAACAAAATGACAGATTTAAGTCTATTGGCAAATTATACAATGGTAGTCTGCCAATATAAGATGTTGACCTTGACATAGGTGTATGGGGTCTATGTGCTACTGCCACAACAATCAGTATTTCAGAGCTCTGTCCCAATTATGTCAAAAGGGAAACTAGTGACCAGATTTTCAAAATTATCTCATGAAGAACGATGATGGCAACCCATAATGACTCCAGTTGACAGCTTTGAATCTAACTTCTTGATTCATACTATTTCTACTATAATGAATTTTGAATCGGACAATTTTAAATGAAATCGTCTATCACATTCATTTCATATGGGATCAGACATATTCATTTAAGAAACGTAACTAGTAGTTCAGCCAAATTTGTGACTCCTCTGAGACCAATGCTTTTCAATCAAAATGGTTTTCCACAACTGCAACACTGCAGAGAAGCAAAAAGAGTAATTTCTTAATTTTTTGGAAATAAATTGCACCATTCACTAAAATTTGTGCCCATCCATTTTTTGTGATTGTACTTGCACAGATTTAAATACATGAATATGTTCAGTTGAAGTAATCTTAGATGCAACTCAAGGTATGTGGTCTTGAAGTAAACTCTTTATGACAAAAACTCTTCTGTCAGTCAGTGGCCTTGACCTTAAATATTCTTATACCTTACCCAGGGTGCAAACTATCCACAAAGTTTGGTCTCAGTTGTTTAGTGTAGAACTAAGTTTTGTTCATTTTTCTTCTTTCTGTCACTATTGTTATTGTGTTGAACCATTTTTCTTATAACTGTCAGTGATCTTGAACTTTGACCTTTTGATTCCAAAATTCATTGGGATTCTTCCTAACCCAAAGTGCAAGCAATCCACAAACTCTGGGCAAGGTACATGAAGGCAGAACTGAAGTTATTGTGCAGAAAGGAAAAGTAAGTGGACACATGGACAGAGTCACAGAATTATGCAATTCATCAAAATTGCAGATTATAAATATTGCTGTCATGGCCTGAAAATCTAATCAAGTCATCTACTTAATGTCGATGGCAAATATGTCAAATTTAATCACTAATTTGTTTGGCAAAAGGAAAAAACAGTGATAATGTGTCTTCAAGCAAATAAACACCTACACACAATCAGTAACAATGAGAATTAATGGTGTATCCATTCCAATTATTTCAGAAGCATGTATACCTTTAAGATTTTTTTGCCACAACAATAATCATAAACATTAGTATCTCTCAAAAACTATATGCATCATTATGTCTTCTTCTAAGTATCTACAACCATTGTGTACAAATTTTAAGTTTCATCTGCTGGTTTGTCTGCAGTGCATAATGTGTCTTGCACTGAAGAACTATATTTTTTGTACCATATTATATTGTATTTTATGTTGAAGAGCTATATTATATATCCTGGTGCTGACGTACCAGCATCAATATAAAAATATGTTAAAACTTTTACCCTTTACATCCATCAATTCTCAGAATTCTGTAAAGAGAATTCAGAATGTGTGGTAATTTAACATTTTGTAATAATTCTGCAAAGTCCAGAATGGTTGAGTTGGCATATTGGAAAACACTACATAAATTAATTAAAAATGCCACCCTAATTGCATACAGAGTGTGAACGTCATTAGATACATGCTTTATCAACAGGATGAACGTTTTTTACTCTCAAGGGAGGCAACTATTGCTCCACCTTGCCCGCTTCCATCCTTTACCAGCATCATCTTTGTCTGAGGAAGAAAAAAAAAGCAATTTTTATTATAATGACATGATTAATCTCTTACACAAGCAATGCTGAAAAATACTCAATTTTCTTTTTCATAAGCAAGCTGAAAATGTTTAACCTGCCCAAGACTTTATGTGATAGTCCAAAAGACTACTGGTTTCCCTCACACAAAATTAGAAATTACAGTCAATGGCATGTTATTTTGCAACAGTACGTCAAATAAAAAGAAAAATATTTTGATAAGATGTACAAATTAATGGAGGGTGGATACCTGTACAGCTGGGTGGACATGGAAACATGTAAAGAAGCATACATACGACTTAAACTGGCATGAATGGTCAACATCAGACAGAACTGTACACAGCACAGCAAGCTGTACAATACACACTCTCACTGTCCAGTGTTGCTATTAGGCAATAACCGCTCCGGTGGCCTAGTGGTTAGAGCATCTGCCTCTGATGCGAGAGGTCATGGGTTCGATCCCCGGTCGAGTCATACCAAAGACTTACAAAAATGGTACTAACAGCTTCCTCGCTTGGCACTCAGCATTAAGAGGTTTGTGTTAGGACTGGTCAGCCTGGTGTCAGGATAATGTGACTTGATGGGACATCATGCTACATGTCTGAGTCATGATGCCCCAGTGTTAGACATCACAATAAACTGCCACACTGCAGACATCAACGCGATATGACTGAAAAATTGTTAAAGCTATGTTAAAAATCAAAATCACATCACATTACTATACCCAGTTAGCAGTATTGTTAAAACCACACATGCCAACTTGACAATTTTGGTGGTAAGACCATTATTTGTAAAAGTCAGTTACAAAGAACATTCTTGTCATGGCATTTTAAATTCATTTTTTTATCTCTCAAGGAAGTGCAGCTTTAAATGACACAGACATGAAAATCATGAAGCTTGACAACAGTTGAAATAATCTGATGATCCAGACTGCTTAGAAACCCATTCATGATCTATTGGCACAGCCCCAGTTGTCCCCAGCATAAAATAAATTTTAACAATGGTATTATCCCAAATGGCCATTCCAGACATTTACCTGACATTTTTTAAACCTAATGTTAAACTTATTATTACACTTACCAATTACAGACATGTAGTTTATCCCTTTGTGTATTCATAAATGATCCAACATGAAAATGAACTTAAAATTTAAAATTTATGTGATAAAACTTTCTATAGCCTTCCAACCTCTCACTCTGTAGTATACAATATCACTACAAACACTGCACAAAGCATTTGCCAGAATATCCACATTCCAGGTAACTGTAACTTTGCTTTCACAGTTTCTACCTAAATGTATCTGTTACATCAGTTTATATTTCTTTCAACTGAAGGATCAAAGTTCTTTCTGTTGAGCACTTTTGCTGTCTCTGGTCATAATTGATCTGAAATTGAGCTACAATCCACTATTTGGCACCACTTTTGCAAATGCTATATCAGATGATGTTACATGCATGCAACAGTCATTTCATTGGCTGGTTTAGTACGACAATGTAATCAAATAAGCATTCTAAAAACTAGTATAGCTATTTTGATGACCAATTCATTTGACCATTCTGTGTCCTTCAACCAATAAATAAAATGCTATGGGGGGAGGGGGGAAAATAAGTAAACATAGTTTCCAACTGTTAATTAATGACAATGCTCCTCTGTATATTTCCACCCACCCACTTATCAACCATTCACCTCAAATTTACAGTGACATCAGAAGTGAAAGTGGCTCAATTGTTAACATGTCACACTTACAAGTTACAGGTGTGAGTCGGAATCCTACCATGGCATAAGGTTAGAGTCAGAATCCTACCATGGGATAAGGTTCGAGTTGTAATCCTACCTTGAAATAAGGTGTGAGTCATAATCCTATCATTTGAATAGCTAAGTGCAGCTACCACTGTTTGTCCTTCAGCAAACCACTCTACTCTGATTGCCTTGGCACTAAATAATGTGGCTGTACCATATAAATTAATACATATAACCAAACCAATCTAAAATATATAAAATTCAATCTATCTTCTTAACTGAGCCATTTCATCTTATTTATGATATAAAAAAAATATTTCAATGCAAATATAGGTACTGAAAGTAAATCAGTATATATTGTTCATACTAAAAAAAAATTCAAAGTTTGTTTAAAAAATCCATTAATTCAGTTTTTTGAAGTATTGTGTTCAGAAGTCATTATAGTACACAAACTGAATACAAAAAAATAATTGCAAGATATCTGTATACAGAGTTACTGAAAAAAAATTAGCATGTAGCATTCACATAACATGCCAAATTAAAATCAATGATTTGTTTCAAGTATTCAAAAATAATTAGTATTTAAACCCATGACCTTGATTTCAAGGTCATCTGAGAATGCATTGCATTTTTTGAAGGCATTCATCAGATCCATCCATACTTTGTATTATTTTGTAGGCAAGTCATAACAATCACAAACCAACATCATGGCCACTGACATTTGAAACTTGAAATCAAATGACCATCAAGTCTGTTATCTTGTTCAAATGCAACTGCATAGAAAATATGATCAAGACAGTACCTGCATTAGTACTTGCATTTAAATGCTAACTAAAGTATAATAAACTTAGATAATACCTTTGACCTTCTCCTGTAATGGGAAACTTACTGTTTATTTACTAAAAACTTAATGTATCAGACATGTTGTATACAATATTCAAACTGTAACACTAGTCCATTCCACAAACACCTTCATAGTTAGATTGTATGAATTTTCTGGTATTAACACCTATAGAACTAACACATATGAATTTGGCTGCAATTAACAAAATTTGATCTAGTTATTTATGAATTTGCTGGCATTTAACACTATCAGAACTAGTTATTTATGAATTTGGTGGCATTAACACTATCAGAACTATTTATAAATTTGCTGGTATTAACACCATCAGAGCTAGTTATTTATGAATTTGCTGGCATTAACACCATCAGAGCTAGTTATTTATGAATTTGCTGGCATTAACACCATCAGAGCTAGTTATTTATGAATTTGCAGGCATTAACACCATCAGAGCCAGTTATTTATGAATTTGCTGGCATTAACACCATCAGAGCTAGTTATTTATGAATTTGCAGGCATTAACACCATCAGAGCCAGTTATTTATGAATTTGCTGGCATTAACACCATCAGAGTCAGTTTTTTTATGAATTTGCTGGCATTAACACCATCAGAGCCAGTTATTTATGAATTTGTTGGCATTAACACCATTAGAGCTAGTTATTTATGAATTTGCTGGCATTAACACCATCAGAGCTAGTTATTTATGAATTTGCTGGCAATAACATCGATTGAACAAGGTCATATCAATCTGACTGGCATTAGCACCTTTAGAACTAGCTAGTATGAATTTGGCTGGAATCAACACAATTAGAAGTAGCTAATATGAAGTTGCTGGCAAAAACACCATTATAACTAGCTCATGACTGTGGCTAACATGAACACCATCAGAGTTAGCTAGTATGAATTTGGCTGGCATTAACACCATCAGGGTTAGCTAGTATGAATTTGACTGGCATTAACACCATCAGGGTTAGCTAGTATGAATTTGATTGGCATTAACACCATATCAGGGTTAGCTAGTATGAATTTGACTGGTATCAACACCCTCAGGTTTAGCTAGTATGAATTTGGCTGGCATTAACACCATTTAGGGTTAGCTAGTATGAATTTGGCTGGCATTAACACCATCAAGGTTATCTGGTATGAATTTGACTGGCATTAACACCATCCGGGTTAGCTAGTATGAATTTAATGCAATAACACCATTAAGGTTAGCTAGTATGAATTTGCTGGCAATAACACCATTATAACTAGCTCATGAATGTGGCTGACATGAACACCATCAGAGTTAGCTAGTATAAATTTGGCTGGCATTAACACCATCAAGGTTACCTGGTATGAATTTGACTGGCATTAACACCATCAGGGTTAGTTAGTATGAATTTGTTGGCAATAACACCATCAAGTTACCTGGTATGAATTTGACTGGCATTAACACCATCAGGGTTAGCTAGTATGAATTTGACTGGTATCAACACCTTCTGGGTTAGCTAGTATGAATTTGGCTGGCATTAACACCATCAGGGTTAGCTAGTATGAATTTGACTGGTATCAACACCCTCAGGTTTAGCTAGTATAAATTTGGCTGGCATTAACACCATCAAGGTTATCTGGTATGAATTTGAATGGCATTAACACCATCCGGGTTAGCTAGTATGAATTTGATGCATTAACACAATCAAGATTGGCTAGTATGAATTTGCTGGCAATAACACCATTATAACTAGCTCATGTCTGTGGCTGACATGAACACCATCAGAGTTAGCTAGTATAAATTTGGCTAGCATTAACACCATCAAGGTTACCTGGTATGAATTTGACTGGCATTAACACCATCAGGGTTAGTTAGTATGAATTTGCTGGCAATAACACCATCAAGTTACCTGGTATGAATTTGACTGGCATTAACACCATCAGGGTTAGCTAGTATGAATTTGACTGGCATTAACACCATCAGGGTTAGCTAGTATGAATTTGACTGGTATCAACACCTTCAGGTTTAGCTAGTATGAATTTGGCTGGCATTAACACCATCAGGGTTAGCTAGTATGAATTTGGCTGGCATTAACACCATCAGGGTTAGCTAGTATGAATTTGACTGGTATCAACACCTTCAGGTTTAGCTAGTATGAATTTGGCTGGCATTAACACCATCAGGGTTAGCTAGTATGAATTTGGCTGGCATTGACACCATCAAGGTTACCTGGTATGAATTTGACTGGCACTAACACCATCAGGGTTAGTTAGTATGAATTTGTTGGCAATAACACCATCAAGTTACCTGGTATGAATTTGACTGGCATTAACACCATCAGGGTTAGCTAGTATGAATTTGACTGGCATTAACACCATCAGGGTTAGCTAGTATGAATTTGACTGGTATCAACACCTTCAGGTTTAGCTAGTATGAATTTGGCTGGCATTAACACCATCAGGGTTAGCTAGTATGAATTTGGCTGGCATTAACACCATCAAGGTTACCTGGTATGAATTTGACTGGCATTAACACCATCAGGGTTAGCTAGTATGAATTTGCTGGCAATAACTCCATTATAACTAGCTCATGTGAATTTGGCTGGAATTAACACCATCAGAGTTAGTATGAATTTGGTTGGCATTAAGACCATTAAAACTAGTTATTTATAAATTTGCTGGCTTTAACACCATCAGAGAAAAAATTAGTTTGCAACTCAACCCACAAGCATGAAAACTTCATCATGATAAATTAGACTGTGACTTTTGCAAAGATAAAATCTTTAGAATTTCCAACCAATGAATCAATATCAATTTCTTAAAAAAAAAATTCATCTTCCATATTCACAAAGATGGTGAATGTCATTTGTTGCTTTTATTTTTATTTTTGCTGTCAACCTGTGCAATATATCTACTGTAACCATCTTTTCTCTTTTGCAGCTGGTTAAAAGTTTTATTGTCATTCCTACCATTGTTTTTGGTGCCCATTTGCTAATAACTTCCATCATATGGCTGTGGTACTTAGGGTGATTTTCATATAGTGACCCATCAACAGCTATTGTCACCTCTGGCAAGTTTATATGATGTAGCAAAACCACCATGGCTGAAAAGAAATATAGAACTGACACCTTAATACATTAAAGCAAAGTTTATCAAAACATCCAGCAAGACATGTAACCCATTCAAAAAATGGAAGAAAGGATAAACATGTTTAAAGTCCAAATTTGACAAGAAGTTAGATAAACCAATTGTCTGGATGAAAAATGTTCAGACAAATGAGATTCTACTGTATTACAAATGATCTGGCTATTTCAATACAATGTTCCTGAATATACAGACACTGTTATTACACTGACCAGATATTTTTCTGATCAAATCCACTCATAATTACTTAAAATAACCAATTATATAATACACATTTACAAAATATAGTGGAAAGGTTCTACCCTACATGTAATTCAGTCTTGGTTTCTGACTCTGAAAGTTTTATTCGAATTCAGAATGCTTAATTAAAATATAGAAAATTATGTTTTTTCTACTGAAAAACATCGAAACTCAAATACAAACAGCAAGTGTTCCAAAATACTTTAAAGGTAATTGGGGCACAGCATATTCAAAAATGGAGTTGAAAAGTCTAAAACCATAATGTTACATCAGAATACGCAGCATGGCTCCCGAGATGTGCCTGTTACAAAGAATATCCCTTGTGGAGATATCAAAGTCAATATCAAGGGCCATAACTCTAACCAAAATGAAGTTGAAAAGACTAAAACCATAATGTCACACTGGTGCATACTGCATGGTGGCGCTCACCAGTTATTATGTACTTTTGAGAGAGTGATGTATGTAAGGTGAAGTTGTTTGCATTTTAAACATGCACAGTGGAGAGAATGTTGGCATACCTATATACTACTTTCATGTAATGTGGATGAAATTTCTTTGGATATTGTACTTTTGGAAATTTTAAATGATCTTAGGACACTGCTAACTAAAATGACTGCTCCCTTGTGCTCCAAAAATCAACCTAAATTTGTCTAAAGTACACTATTCTTGGCAGCTATTAAAATATGGAAGATGAATTTTGCCAAACTAGATAATACCAGCTTCTAAAAGTGCAATGACTGAGTTACCAAATACATAAAATGTAAAAAAAGTTATAGGCTCTTTCTTTAAAATTTACCTCTGATGTTCGAGAAGTGAAAATGAGCAAGTAGAGCTAGCACTTTTTTGAAAGGTGCACATCTGGAGTAAGGCCAAGCTGTATACTCTCTAACCCATATTACACCCATCAATCATACATCAAAATAAAGGGAATTAAAGGTTCTTTGAATAATACCTAAGATATAAAAAGTCTCTTTTAAAATAACCAGTAAAACTAGTGAGGAAACCCGGGGAAACTCTTTTTCTTTAAAATTTTAACCCTATGCTAAATACAAAACTGTAGAGCGCCACCTTAGTTGTGCATGTTATAATTCCCCATGTGAAGATACTGAAGCCAATATCAAGGGCCATAACTCTATCCAAAATAGAGTTGACAACACAAACCCTATGAAAGGAACATTTAGTTCCATCAAACAATATAAGCATCAAATGGCATCTGAAGTTAATGAGTTTATGAAATATGCTGGCTACAAAGATACACTGTAGTGGAGATAAAATATAAAACTAATGACAAATAAGCAGTATCTCTGTTAAACTTAGATCTGAAAAGTGTATATACCATCTACAAACAGAAAAGCAATTCACCTATCAAGTTGCATCCAGTTACGTATAAGTTTCAGAGCTTTGTTGGTTACATGATATATGAACAGACATACAGATGGACAGATAGAAAGATTTCTAGATGGACATATGAAACAATGATTGCTATATATGACTACTGCAGCTTGGTTCTAGATTCTGGATTACAGCTTTATTAAAACACAATTTGAAATACAATGGAATTTTGAACTGGTCAGCATCAAAGAGTTAAAAATCATAACACTGACAGTGTTAATCATATCCATTTCTAGCAAATAAAATAAACTAGAAAATGATCACTTTTAATTATCTTGCCAGTAACATATTTCATCCACTTAACAATTGATAAATGCAAAGATCAGTCCCATACTTTTAGTCAATATTAATGAGATAGTAAATTCATAGTCACTGTTTGTTGCTATCATGTCTCAAGATCATCCGGACTGGCAAAAACAATCTTGCAAGGCAAAGTGTGAGGGTGCAGAAGAAGAGGCAGACAGAAAAAAGAGGTGGGAACACAATATTAAGGACTGAACAGGCATAGAATTTGGAGATTCCCAAAGGGCAGTAGAGAACATGGAAAGATGGAGAGAACTGGTTGTAAAGTAACGACCTCTTGGGTTAAGGGATTGATGATGATGATGATGATGATGATGATGATGATGATGATGATGATGTTTGTTGCTCTAAAAACAGTACACATATAACCAAGTCATAACAAAAGTCTAAAGTCCTTTAACTTGCATAATTTTAAATACTGAATGATTTAAAACCCTCACTGAAAGCTTCAGAATACATTCTGATGGAATTGTTGCAGTAAGTCCACTATTAATGACTTGGTGTTGCTACATTAACACAGTAGAACTTTTATTTCACCTCGTTAAGTGATGATCCAAACCTCATAAGGTTTATCTTCCCATGACATGCTGAATTAGAACAACACCTAAGTTGGAATCAAAGTACTAAAATTAGCATACAAAATACAAGAAAATTAAAATGTATCAGCAGATAATATAGTTCATATAATTGAAGGCAAAAATCGTTTTATAAGAATTTTTTGTGCTTGTATCTTGTGACAAATTTAAATTTAACATGAAAGAACTTTCTGTTTGACCTTTCAGTGGAATATTTTTGAGAGTCAATTCAATCACATTACAGATATTGGTAAGCAAGCACACCAATAAATCTATTTTTTTCAAGTGGACTAGGCCCTTAACTGTATTCTAATAAAGCATTAGACAGACTAGATTTATTGATCTATACCTTTCTCTCAAGGTGACTAGGCCCTAATCTTATTACAATAGATAAGTAAATAGATTAGTTTTAGGGACATATACACTACCCCTTTCTCAAGTTGACTTCGCCCCAATCTACATTTTAACCAAGTGCTAAAAAGACTGACATTTACCAATATCTATCCATATTTTCATAACTAAGGATTATTTTGTGAAAAAAATGTTGTCAATTTAACATAATCAAGGTTGACAAAATATTCAAGCAATTGTCCACAATTAAAACATTTTCCTGTTAACCTTCTCTAAAATAAATCTCTGTGATATTATTAGATATTGTCTGCAATTCTGGTAATCCATCTGTCTGCAATGCCACATGTTCTCTAGTTGCAAACAAAAGGTCTGAATAAGATTTTTCCCCAAGTACTGGAAATGTGATATTTCATTGGCTGAATATATCAAGTGTTGCTATCCATCAATATGATAATGAGATGTCAGGAATCAGAAATAAAGAGGCAGTATCCATGGCTGATTGAAATATGCCCCCCTGTAATGGTGTCTCATCAATGACATCCTCTAATGTTGGTTTGATAACCTCTAATTTTATTTTGCATGCTGCAGAGAGTATGTCTTTACAAATTTAAGACAGAAGGATAATTCTTCATTTTAAAAACTGTGTCAACACACATTTACTAAAGAACTGATAACAGTGACCAATAAAATAGTTTTGCAGACTGTGCAATGCATGGGTTTGACTGAACATGACTATCTATATCCTAAACTCCAAAAACAAATATTTGCACATGGGAATTCTAATTGCTACAAAATGTTGTACTGAAGAGTCGTTATGCAATCCCAATTAATATAGTCCATTACAAAGATAAGCCAGCTTGTGTATTTTGCAGGTGAGTATTCCCCAGCTAACAACAAACACTTCCTAATTATACTAAGCCCATATACTGTATATACTTATCTGTGAGTTGAATCCAACAAAATTCGACTGCACTAGCACATTTAAGTCTATGCCGTTTGTTAGGAATAATAAAAAAGAACAAACAAAACATACCCAGATCAGCCTTTGCATAATACAACAACAGATTAGGGTATATGTTGTTCGCAGCTGGACTTGACTTACAAATGAAACTATGTCATATAAAGTATGTATGGTCATATACAACTGATTACATTATAATCAACACAACCAGTCTAGTATGGTCATATACAACTGATTACATTATAATCCACACAACCAGTTTAGTATGGTCATATACACCTGATTACATTATAATCCACACAACCAGTGTAGTATGGTCATATACAACTGATTACATTATAATCAACACAACCAGTCTAGTATGGTCATATACAACTGATTACATTATAATCCACACAACCAGTCTAGTATGGTCATATACAACTGATTACTTTATAATCCACATTACCAGTCTAGTATGTTCATATACAACTGATTACATTATAATCAACACAACCAGTCTAGTATGGTCATATACAACTGATTACATTATAATCCACACAACTAGTCTAGTATGGTCATATACAACTGATTACTTTATAATCCACATAACCAGTCTAGTATGGTCATATACAACTGATTACATTATAATCCACACAACCAGTCTAGTATGGTCATATACAACTGATTACATTATAATCCACACAACCAGTCTAGTATGGTCATATACAACTGATTACATTATAATCCACACAACCAGTCTAGTATGGTCATACTAGGTGGCACTCTACAGTTTCGTATTTAGCATAAGGTTAAAATTTTAAAGAAAAAGAGTTTCCCCGGGTTTCCTCACTAGTTATACTGGTTTTTTAAAAGAGACTTTGTATATCTTAGGTATTGTTCAAAGAACCTTTAATTCCCTTTATTTTGATGTATGATTGATGGGTGTAATATGGGTTAGAGAGTATACAGCTTGGCCTTACTGCAGATGTGCACCTTTCAAAAAAGTGCTATCTCTACTTGCTCATTTTCACTTCTCGAACTTCAGAGGTAAATTGTAAAAAAAAGAGCCGATAACTTTTTTTACATTTTATGTATTTGGTAATTCAGTCATTGCACTTTTAGAGCTGGCATTATCTAGTTTGGCAAAATTCATTTTCCATATTTTAATAGCTGCCAAGAATAGTGTACTTTAGACAAATTTTGGTTGATATGTGGAGCACAAGGGAGCAGTCATTATAGTTTGCAGTGTCCTAAGCTCATTTAAAATTTCCAAAAGTACAATATCCAAAGAAATTTCATCCACATTACATGAAAGTAGTATATAGGTATGCCAACATTCTCTCCACTGTGCATGTTTAAAATGCAAACAACTTCACCTTACATACATCACTCTCTCAAAAGTACATAATAAGTGGTGAGCGCCACCTACAACTGATTACATTATAATCCACACAACCAGTCTAGTATGGTCATATACAACTGATTACTTTATAATTCACACAACTAGTCTAAGTGTGGTAGAATATTAAATACTGTATTAAAATTGCTGTGAGGGAGTGTTAAACATGCAATGGCCGTAGTAGTCGGAATGTTAAGAAAATGTTATTTAATTTTGTGATTGAGTTTTCCTTTCCTAATTCTGGTTGTTTAGCTGGACTTAGCTCATGTTACTCACTGTCAATGGCTCATCCTTTTTGAGTGACAGATAAAATGACTTTTTGCCTTTAAAAACTAATCATACTTCCACACAACTGAAATAATATATAGAGCAAAATATTACTCCACTAATCTAATCATAAATAAGCCAATAATCTTGAATAAAGAGAGTTTGAACATTATCATTAAAGGTTATGAATAAATTGAATTTCTAAAATGTCTTTAATTTGTTTTAAATGAATGTGTTGCTTCACTTCATGTGCTTTGGATATGCAAATTAATGAATGATTCTTCAACAAAGGATTCAAAATAAAACATCACCATAGTGATTGACGGTAAATTCAGTAAGGAGTTTCTTTATCTCCCACCAATTTACCTTTTGATCATGATCAAAGACTATCAAAAGTATAAACTGCCCTTAGTTATCAATAAGTAATAGACATGCTGGTTTACTGTTTACACAGGTTATGGGTTTTTACTGTGGTGTCAAAAAAGTCTCTCTTTTTCTATTTCTTCACTAAAATAACTTTTTTCACAAAACAAATATTGGGGTGGATTTGGGAGTAGAAATGTTTATCCTAGTGACATCTATTGGATTTCATGAGTTGCCTCCCTTTCCATTTAATGTTAAGTTACCAATAGTATGTAACTGCAGTGCATTGTACAACTGCTGGAAATGGTGAAGACAATTTACTTCAAAAGGATACTTTGTAAGTTTTCGTTGAAAGTATGACTACAAACCAGACGTAAGCCATTATAAGTGTACTTTAGTGAAATGTATTTTTACAAACACAGACAGGCAGTAGAAAATTTCCTTGTCTCGATCATGTACAAACAGTGTTAAAATTTGAACAACTTAATTTTGATTGGGTGTGTTGGCTTTTTACCACATCCAATGAAATTCACATACATGAAGCACAGAAATATCTGTTCAATACACCAAGGTAAAGATAGGTTTATCATATCGGAACCTTGGTTAGTGAAGGTCTAGGTAGAGAAGTGTTGCAAATCTTATTTTTGAACTTCTTTTAGTGTTGTGTTCGCTTTTATTCCTTTGAGCATTTTTGCTTGATTTCCAAAAATGCTGCTGGAATTTTGCTGTCCCCGACAATTTGCCACCCTGGGCCTAGTCATCCTGTGGAGAAATATGTCAATGCATATTTGTGTCAAAATTGTATGATAAGATACTGAATTTTGTTATAAAAGTATGGGCTGATGTTTGTTTGAATTTTCCAAAGGCCTAAGTTTACATTTAAATCAAACTTTGATTATTCTTTAAGGTGACTTCACTAATTACACTCTTCCTAATTAATCGGACTGGACACTTGGTTAATATTATTAGTAATCATACACATATGTAAAACAAAATGTTCAGCCAAGGGTTCCATCTCAAGCAACTGATTTCACTTGCTTCTAATGGCCAATGTTACCAAATATCACTAGATGAAGCATGTGATAAGTCAAATGATTTAACAGTCCATCCACATTTATTTAATTAACAACAATGAAAATACACCCTAATCTTCTGATCAATATAATCAGTGGAGTGTAAAATATAGGTCACTGCTTTTTTCTTTTAATGAGCAGTACTCAACAAGATAATGGTGAATACAAAAATCTAATATTGATCCCTACAGAAATTTCATGTTCAAAATAGGGCAACAAACCTGAAGCTACAATGAAAGCTCCACGTTGTGACATTATAGCACAGACCTCCCTGAATAGCATCACATCTTCCTCTGTAGCAACAGAAAGCAAATCAAACTCCTCTAACACTTGCATTGTTTTGGTGGAATCTGTGCCTTTGTCACTGCAGCAGAAAAAAATATGAATTTTATTTTAGAGAAAATGAAAATATTTTGTAGGTGTAAGCTGAGATAAACAGTTATCAGAGCTAACTTTTTTCAAACAATCAGAAAAGTATTAACTTTACTGGAATTTAAACTTTTTCAAATTAAACAAAACTTAAGATTCATTTTTTACTTATCTTACAAGTTATTTATGTGTAAATATCAGGGCAAGTAACATAAAAAACAGACAATATCCAAATTATGCTATGCATACAGATTTATCATGAAATATTGTGTAACCCAAATGCATTTTACATTTTACCTCTTATTTCTCAAAAGTTGTGCATTTCACTGTTTACATTTGCTGAGGATTGCAAATATAAATGTTTCCAAGAGTATATATGAAAGACAACTCTTTAAGATTTTTAATTTCTCATGGTCCTATCAATTAGGTGTGAGCTGTTAGCTTGCAACCACCAAAAAATGTCCAGGGACCAATAAAGATACATGCAGTACTCTATATGTTTACTGTAAAATTTTGTGTACACAGCTACTGTGGTTGTCTGTCAAAAATTCTTTAATTATGGTATTAGTCTATTCTGTACACAACAGGAATTCAGATGCTTATTTCTGGCAAGGCAACTTATTGTAAAGCTTTCCTTTTTAGTTTCTTGCAGATCTCATTGTTTACTACTACCACCATTATCAAGAAATATCTCCCTTTGACTCATATACTTCTGCACACAAAGTAAAAGTGGTTAATGCATTTAAATCAAGCTTGTATTACCTTTCAATCGCAGTAACATGTGTTGTGGTGAACTTCCATCTTTCAAACAGCTTGTCTGACTCTTTGCCATTGAACAGCACTCCTTCCCTAATCATCTTCACTAGAACCAGTCTCACAAGCTCCCCCAGGTAATGACCTGCATACAGCTTTTCAAACCTGTTATAAAGAATCATTTAAATGATATCAGGCAATTTATTACCTTTTGAAATGATAAAACAACAAACTAGAAGAGGTAACTTCTTGAAATACTTCTCCTTAATATCCAAAATTCCAAAAACATGGAAAGAAGCCATAAAAAAAAACATTTAGTACATAATAATTTTGAAAGGCAGGAGGATAAAATAATGGATCTGAAAAATATAATTCACTCAAATTTGTTTGCAAAGATCTTTTAAAAAGGGCTAAAAGGCAACATACTGCTAAGCAAGAATCTTGGATGCAATTATTAAATACAAATATAAGTAGTGAGGAGTGGTCTGAGACTTATAGCAGGGCGAAATTTTGTACCAAGGATACCAAATTGATCTCTTTTAACTTTAGATTAATCCACAGAATAATCGCTACTAATGATTTTTGAAAAGAATAAACATATTGGATGACAACAAATGTACGTTTTGCAAGAGAGACAATGAAAGTATTGAACATCTCTTTTATGATTGCAATATTACTTCACAGTTCTGGTACAGTTTTATTGATCATTTCGCACCATCTTGCCCAAATATTGTACATTTGTCAAAAAAAGAAACACTTTTAGGAAGTGAACAACTGGACAGATTGTGTAATTTCTTGCTTATTTTGGGAAAATATTACATTTATACTTGCAGATTCAATATGCAAAATCCTTCCATCTATGCTTTTAAGCAGAGAGTTGTAATGTATAAGAACATTGAAAAATATGCTGCCAAGATAAACAAAAAAAGAGGACCAATTTCTTAAGAAATGGACCTCAATAAATCAATTGGTAACTTGTAACTGATCAGATGGTAAACAGGAACAAAACACTATTTTCTAAAGCTTATGTCACCTACATTGTGCCATATGCATGTGTACATGAGTGTGTGCATGTTTGTGTTGTCTTTTATTTTTTTCTTTCTTTTAATATAGATCATATTTACTATCCCTAGTTTATCTGGAAACAAGAAATTTTGATTGTAAGGTGACCTTGGGATGGTTCCCCGACCCAATGGTCAACCTATTATGGGGATAAAAAAAAATTGAAATTAAAAAAATAAAACAAAATTAAAAATTTTTTTTTTTTAAATGATAGCAACATAAACCAACTATCATGTGTATACATCTGATTTATGTTCCTACAAAATGTGTGTATCTTCCACAGAAAATCATATATACTGGGTGAAATCGAAACAGTTGTAAGTTAAATCAATGTCTGTGATATATTTATTAATAAGTATATTGTCATGCAATGAACATTATGACAGGGCATATAAACAAGAGTCCCTTGAAATAATTAATGCTCTACTGGCCAAAGAAAATTTCCAGAAATTTAAAATAAAGCCGATTCTTCCTTTTAAATGCTGAGTATGAAACATTATCTGACATTCTTGAGAAATACAATTTTGGAATTAATCTGTGGCCATAATTATATTGCATGAAAGATTAGCACCATTTTCATTCTCAACAAACTATACACCATTAGAAGATTCTTGTTGTAAACCCTATATTGATATGACCATCTATTCAGGAGAATTAGTTACAAGATTTTCTATATGTTCATTGTAGCAGCCACATTTGAGGTCAGATCAGTACCATTTTCATTCAGGGGCCAACAGATATCAAAATTAGTCTTAAGGTTAAAACTCCATGTTGATATGACCATCTATTCAGGAGATTTTCAAGATGGCTGCCATGGTGGTCATACTGTATTTCAGATTGGCACCATTTTCATTTAGTACCAACTATGGCATCATATGAAGTCAACTGCAGAAAATCCATTGCAGATATGACTTTTTATCTAGGAGTAGTAATAACAGGATTTTTGAGATAGCCATCATGGTGGCCATATTAAATATCAGACTGGAACTATTTTTATTTCAGATCAGACTGGAACTATTTTTATTTCAGAAAGAAAGTAGATGTTATAAAAAAATCTTCTAGTGAAAACCCCATTTTGATATGACCAACCATTCACGTTGAATTACAAGATTTTCAAAATGCCTGTCATGATGGATATCTGTCTCAGCATTTTCATTTAGGACCAACAGACAATAAAAGAAATGTATTATGGAGAAAACCCTATGCTAATACCACTTTCTATTTAGAAAAGATGGCTGCTATGGTGACCACTGTGGATATCAGAGTTGAACTATTTTGATTTAAGAACAATTTTACATCATTCATAGTGCACTGGTAAAAACCACATACTGATATCCTTGAGTGGCAATTAAAAAATTTACAACATGGCTACTATGGCAGCCATACTGGATGTTCAATCATTTTCATTTAGAAGTAACTAAAAATCATGCTAATTCTTCAGGTGAATACCACATGTCAGTATAATTTTCTATTCAGAAGGTGAAGTGATAATGCTTTTGAGATGGCTGCTGCGATCACCATATTTGAAATCATCATATCATTTAGAACCAACTAGACATCATACAAGTCTTTTTGTGTAACCCATATGTTGATATGGCCATCTATTCAAAAGCAGTAGCAATAACAAGATTTTCAAGATGACTGTTGCTGTGGGCATATTGGATGTAAAAGTGGAACCATTTTCATTAAGCACCAACTAAACACAAAATGTGTGCTGGTGAAACCCACATATTTAATTAGACTTTCAGGAGCAGTAGCAATTAAATATTTTCATGGTAACTGATTTAGCACCCGTATTATATGTCAGATTGGCACCATTTTCATTTAGGAGGTATTGGACATCTGCTCCTCTATGTAAACCCAATGTTGATATGATCACCCATTCAGAAGTAGTAATGATAAGATTTTCAATATTGCTATTTGAGTGGCCATACTGGATGTCTGAATTGTACCATTTTCATTTATTTAGAACCAACCAGACCTTGGGATGAATGTGTGTGTAGAGTAATTAGCTGAGTAGTGATAACAAATTTGTTCTAATGAATGGATGAACAGCAGCTGACTTTTGACATACAAATGACAATGAACAACATGCCCTCTGATAAGCTCATCTATTATATGACCAGTACAGCTATACATCAGTAAATAATTTGATAAAGCAAATTTTTTGTCTTTGTACAGCAGACAATCAAAACCTTTATAACTGTAAATATGTTTAAGTGGAGTGGGGTTCCTTATATTCCCTTTCAAGTTTAATTCCTTCTTTCAATTAACATTTAAGTAAAATAAAGTCCAAAAAGGGCCATCACAGGTTTGCACTAGACAAAAGTGTTATTGTTTTGTCTTTTCACAATAAACACACTGTAAATAGTGTCTTTGGACTGAGCCATCTTTGAAGTATCTTGCTGAAAGGCTTTTGATTTTTGTTGACTCGTGAAATGGTCTTTCATTGTTTACAGAAATCACAGCAAAAGTTTAATTCATTGTGATGAGTAAACCAAAGGATACATTAAAGGAACTCCTTCCCAAAACTGCATACACTTCATTGTTTTTCAAGCTACTCTCACCCATAATTTATTTCACCTACTTGAAGTATTATTGGTTATATTTGTATTTTATAATTTTCTTCAGCTTGAAATTGAAGATTGCTGAACTGATCTCCATGCTATGTTATTGTGCTTATTAAATTAACTTGTTTCATTCATATTCATGAATCCTGTGTTTTAATGCAATTTTTAAAGATCTATTTTAAATTCTGTCCAAAATGGAAAGAAGTCTGCAATAACTGAACATGTGATCACCTGCTTAAGTTTAGGAACAGTCCTCTTCATGGGTTATTTCCCTTGCTTTAACAGTGGAAACGTACATATATTAATTTCTACTTTGAGTAATGACAGCTATATTTGAAGGCTGATCAACACTATTTGCACACACGTAAGTCCTAGAAGTCAGTATACTTTCTGTCAAAAGTTGGTCAAATTTTGCTGAGCAGTTCTTGAGACAAAGGGCATTTAATTTGTTTTTCTATTTTTAGCAACAGGGGCCAAATTCTATGAAATAATGGCATTAACTTTTGAAGTCTACATGCCAGGATGCCTTCTGTTAAATTTAGTCCAATCTTTTTAGCAGTCATAGAAATGAAGTAGTTTAAAGCTATTTCTATTTTAAGTAATGGTGGTCAACTTTGATGGTGGATCAGTGTCATTGGCACAGACTTGAAAGATCTTAGCACCTTGATCCTTTCTAACAAGTTTGGTAACATTCTAATAATGTTATTGAAATGCTTTTCTAGTTTTTTTTATAACAATGGCTTCTCTACTTTTAGTAACAAACAACTATTTGGAGGCATCATTTGTACAAATGTAAAAGGTGTTCCAGCCTGGATGCTTCCTGTCAAATCTGATCATAGTCGTTGGATTCTGAGAAGTCATTTACAGCTTTTTCTTTACTAATTTGATCACTGCTGCATAAACAGTGCTTGCAAAATAAACCTAAAATACAAAATTTAACCAAGTTCTGTGAAGTGTGATATCAGTGGATCTCTGATATCTATTTTTGTGGTATGGGTGTAACACTTCTTAAGAAGCATCACCTGCTTAAGTTTCACTAATCAAGATAAAACAGTATACACACAGATGCAAACAACTGTCAGAGCTAAATGCAGAAACTTAACCAAGAATGTACAAATAGTATACATGTAAAAAAATAGCTCCCTCAAACAGGCAGTAGTTCCTAACTACGGCTTAGTTTCTAGGAAAAAAAATTTGTTTTAACAAGATGGTACCCACACACTTAACAGGGTATATGATTATGAAATGGCTTTTTAAAAGGCAAGAAAAACTCAAAGCTTCATGGGAAAATCATTTGCAATAAAGTATTGACTTGCAATATGGAAAATCCAAGATGTTTAAAAGCACTTATACAAACCTCAATTATATTTCAAATTAAGAGGTCATTGTACCAAACAGAACATTGTATATTTTACTCACCAACTAAACATGCATTATATAAAACATACAGGTGATATCAAAAGAATTTTAAAGTGACAATCAAGGAACTCCTGCAGGACATTTACATAGAGAATAACCCAGTTTCAAAACATAATGTGTTCAATATCAAATAATACACACACACCCTCCAAGCTTTCCTGCAGTTACTTCCACGGAGATTGTGCTTTCTGCTCCAGTAGTAACAGAGGTTTTTAAACATTTCCGCCAACTCTTATACCTAAGGGGAGAAAACTCATCTGGAAGGGCTACATTTGTGAGGTGGTAGTGGTTCTCCAAAGTTATTATGATTGGGTGACATCCATAAAGAAGAATTTATTTTATCAGACTAAGATTTTTAAGTACCAAGATATCTTTGGATATACCAATTTGGAGATGGATCAAAGTCAATCTTTAAATAGAAGCCCTGGCATTATATTTAAAAAATAAACCCAGGCTGAGATCTCCCAATAATATTTCACAGCCTTCTCATTATCAACTGGCTGCTTGCTAAATTACCGTCTACTGTTCCAGCATAGTCATCTATTTTTACACTGTAACTGTAATGGGATTTTGTGGTTATGTTGTTGCACTGGATTAGCCTTGATTTCAAAACATAATGAAAAGGTTAATTACATAACCTACGTGTAAGATCCCACATGATTTGAATGCTGATCCAACTCTCTATCAAACTCTGTCTTGATGAAATCCATACATCCATTGTCTCCTAGGGCCCCAAACTCACAATTGATGACAACCTAACAGAAATAGAGTAAAAACAGAAATCAAAAAAATAAATATAATTTCAAACTCTAAAAGATTGGCACTAACTTCAAATTGTAATGAACAAAGATTCCATAGTTATTACTGTCTTACAGATAATAAAACAGATGCAAATATGGCCAATATATTTTACTCAAATCACATACATGACATCTTATGGTTTGCTAATATTTTATAAGTACTTATGTAAAAATCTTGTTAGACAACAGCTCACTGTAATAATGTTTAAAAGATTTGTACTCATGTTAACCTCAGAAGTTTCTGGAAAAAAAATAAACTTTAAACTGATCAGATGCATTAAATTTGTTGTGGCATAGAAATATATCAACATCTAGCAAGGGCAACGATTCAGATATTGCCATCTAGGTATGGCATTAATGATAACTGGAAAGATGTCTCAAAAACTAAATTAATACACCCCTGCTATGGAAGCAAAATATTACATGAGGTTGGTCTGTCTGTCCTATACATGTGTATATCATGTATGAACATCACACATTCATATGCACAACTGCTCTTAAATCTATCCATGCAACATCTTGAAACACAAATATATTACAAATCTTGCATGTGTAATTAGCCCCAATGCTTTTGATGGGATGCTTTTAGCTTAGTGGACAATTCAGACACAAAGTCAATACACACATTATCTTTCCGCCACCACTGTTCGACAAGTTTATCTAGAGTTTTGCTCCTTTAAGAAGTTAAATATATGTATTGCATATCATACTACAGGCACTTCATTGTTCAGAAAATGTTTTCTCCCCTATGGATTTTGACTAAGATAATAGACAGATAAATTGTAGCAGTTGTATCACAGGTTAAAAGACAAGAGTCATTTAATATAACAGACTAAGAATCTACTGTCCAAATAAGAATTTCAAAATATTCAAGATAAGAAAATTTCTTCTTATGATCTGCTTAGTTTCAAAACCATCTGTGATATTCTCCAACAAGATTTTCAATCTGCCTGTGTGGCAGGAAGAAAGAATGTAAGATCAACACCATTTTAATTTAGAACAAACTAGACATCATTTGAGGACTTCTGGTGGAAACACCTTACTAAAATATGATCATCGATTCACAAGGACTAGCAATAAGACTTTCAAGATGGCAGCCATATTTGATATAAGATTGGCACCGCAATTCGTTTTAGGACCAACTAGGTGTGATAAGAAGTCTTTTGGTGAAACCAATAATGGAGGTGTAGCAATATTAAGATTTTTAATACAGCCATCATAATGGATAACAGATCAGCAGCATTTTCATTCAGGACCAACTAGACACCATAAAAAGTATTCCGGTGAAAACTGCATTTGAGATTACATTTTATATGTATGAAGTAACTATATCAAAATTTTCAAGATGGCTGCCATGGTGATCATATTTGAGGTAAGAGCAGTACCATTTTCATTTAGAATTCAATATTATCAAATATCTTGTAGTAAAAACGATATGCTGATATAACCATCAATTCAGGAGAAGTTATGGTAACAATATTTTCAAGAAGGTCATTGAGCAGTTGTCCTGGATTTCCAAACGGAAACATTTTTATTTTGGACTGAGATGACTTCAAAGATGTTTTCTAGTGAAAATTCTATCTGCAGGAGGAGTAATGATAAGATTTTAAAGATGGCCACTATGGCAGCAATACTGGATGCTCAAGCAGTATAATTTTTATTTTGGGCCAACGAGACATCATAAGAAGTCTTCTGGTGGAAAATGCACATCAACAAGACTTTCTGTTCAGGAGTAGCAACAACAATAGCATGATTTTTAAGATTAATGCCATGGTAGCCATTATGGATGTCAGATTTGCAGCATTTTCATTTAGAACCAACTAGACATCATAAAAAGTCTTTTAGTGGAAACCCAATGTTGATATGACCATGCCTTCATAAGAAATAGTGATAAATTGAACTTGGCTGGATGTCACTGCAGCTCCAATTAGTATCAATCAGATCTTGGGATGAAATTGTGAAGGAAGTTTCATGGCAATCCTCCATGTGGTTTGGAAGAAAGAGCATTACCAAACTTTTGCTAATGAATGAATGGATGCAGAATGACAGACAAGGCATTCCAGATATTAAAAATAAAATCCTATAAACTGTCCAATCAAATAATTCAAACAAGAGGCTCTACTAGACTCACATGGCTGACAACTGCCAAATGCAAATGCAGCTGGCAAAGAAATCTGAGTCAGTAAGATGCTTTATGTAGAAATTTCTTCCAATGTTGCTGGCTTCATACAATATGAAATCAACTGTTTCAATGTTTGTCTATTTCAGCTCCCTAAACTAGCACGCTCTGTGTCAAAGTTAAATTCTGTTCACTAAAGTTGTGTAAATATTGTTCTGCTTTTAGAAATGGTAGCTGTATTTGATCATGGAACAGCATCATTTGTAAAAAAAATTATAAGGCATTGAAGCAAGTGCACTTTTCTGTACAAAAGTTCCTTGAAGGAACTAACATTTTACTGAGAAAAATTTCCATGAATTCAAGAGACCACTTCTTCCCTTTAACTGGTAAGTATTGAAATCATCTCTGATATTCTTGATATAATTTTTGAATTGGCAACCATGCTGGATGTAAGATTGACACCATTTTGATTTTAGACAAGCTAAACATAATTGGTGAAGCTTCTTGTTGATATGACCATCATTCAGGAGAATTAGTGACAAGATTTTCAATATGATCATTATGGCAGCCATATTAGATCTTCATCCCATTCATTAAGGACAAACTAGACATCCTACTTCATCTTCTGGTGACAAACCAATTTTGATTTGACTGTTCATTTAGAAGGCTAGATAGCTGCAATGGTTACCATATTAGATATCTGATTAGCAAAGTTTTAGTATCAACTTTTCTGCTAAAAACCCAGGCTGATATAACTTTAAATCTAGGGGGAGTAGTGATAAGATTTTTAAGGTGTGGTGGCCATATTGAATATCAGAACAGCAAAAGCATTTTCCAAGACCAACTAGACACTTTAAGTCTTCTGGTGAAAACCCCAAATTCATATAACAATTCATTCAGGATTAGCAGCAATATGAAGCTTTTCAAGATGGCTGCTGTGGTGGCCATATTAGATGTCAAACCAGAACTATTTTCATTCATGCCAACACTGTAATAGGTATAAGCTTCATTCATATAAGCAGCAAAGAAACACAATCTGAGCATAAAAATTGTAAACTCTAAATTACATGCCATAATTAAAGTTGACTGCATTAAAATTGTACATTTATTTTGGATTACTAAACTGGATCTGCAGCTGGTCAATACAAATACAAAACAAACTGATAAATTATTTATATTCAACACACATCAACTCTACATGTCTAACTTTTGTTGAATGAGTGTAAAGTCCACAAATTCTTTTGTGCTTAATCCGAGGGCTGTATTACATCATTCTCAGTCTTCTTTTAAAATTTGTAATGTAGTGTTGATTTTTTTCTTTTTCTGATAGGCTATGTTTGTAAGTTTAAAATGATCCATCTGCTCTAACAAGTTTGATCCACAAGATCCCATTTCACTACAAATCTTGTACCATTTTCTTTAAAAGTAAAGACTGGTCCACTATCTAATTAGATTATCAATATAGTAAATCTGTGAGAAAATCTTTCAAAATTACAGTAACCCATCTGTTTTCTGCCAAATGGGTCAGATACAGTTGTTATAAACAGAAGGTAAGAAAAGTACATGTAAGACTAGAATGGACAAATGAACTCTTATGTTATTCTTATGCAGCTTTCTTTTTAGAATATTCTCAAATTTATATGATGGGTCAGATTAGGAAGATGACAATAAAAATGACAAAAGAAACATGTTATTGCTTTATTTTAATTTTATTTTGAATGTACTGGAAATGTGTAATCCATTTACAGGATAGTATAACATGTAATTAGCTAAAAAATAGTGTAATGATTATGCCAAAAGCAAAATGATTGGCATGTGATCATTGTTACTAGATATCATGATAGTAAGTCTTCTGCTGGCACCATTTCTATTAAAGATCAACCAAACATTCTACTGAAAACTGCATGTAACTTTGAAGGTTGGTTCAGGGGTAACATTGCTAATGAGAATTTCAAGATGTCAGTTATGGTGAATCAACCAGACCAGGAGATGAATGCAGGTGTAAAATATATGCTGGCTGACAGCCAAATAATGGACAACAGGACAAACCATAAGCTCTTCTGGTCTATGACCAGTAGATCTAATTAATGGGCAAGTTGTTGGGAAGATAGGCTTGATTAGATGTAAAACAAATGGCCTAGTGTTGAATAAGAATGGCATGTTGCAGCACCATTCCAAAATGGCTTGGAGAAACATTAACTGATAATGAATATTTTCCTACTAAAAACCATAACAAAAATAGTTATTGTTGGTTGCACCAAAACTTTAATATAGACAAGTGATGGACATTGATGACAATGTCACAGAAAGTATATAATTTACCCTTATTCTCTGAAGCTAACCACTATTATATTATCCTGTTCCTTAAGCTATTTACATCCAGGACTCACACTTTATGACGGCTTACCAGAGAAGAGTCCTCATTATCCTTGTAACATGAGTCCCACTTTTCTATGTTACTGACATGCTCTACAAAAGCTGCATTGGATCCAGTGCCTGCAGGAAGCAAAATGAAACAATAATTACCAAAACCAAGATTATATGAAATCATGAAATTATTATCATCCCAATAAATTTGATCCATCAACCCCAAAATCCCTATCCACAACAAAGTGTCAGTCAACTATTGCTCATTATGAAAACCCAAATTTATCACAAGTAATCTCATCCAGAAAAACCTGTAATTTGTTATGAAATTACACCAGAAGTGCTAAGCTTGTCTAAATTGTTTGCTGCCATAATGTTTAGACAGTATACCATAATGGTTAGACACCTGTACAACTTACTCTAATGGTTAGACATCTGGATAGCTTGTCCTAAAGGTCACAAACCTGGATAGCTTGCCCTAATGGTTCGACACTCGACACTCGGATAACATGCCCTAAAGGTTAGACACCTGGATAACTTACCTAACTGTTAAACACCTGGATAATTTGCCCTAAAAGTAAATACCTGAACAGCCTGCACTATATTTCTTTTTAGATATGTACATTTAATTTTTAAAAACTTCATTAAAAACTTCAATCATATTTGATCTAAAATGGCATGAAATTTCACTATCCACTGCAAATGTCTAATAAAAGTGATACAACTTTAAAAAAAACAATTGAATTTTGATAAATAAAATGAGTTTGGCATGGTTTTACAAAATATGTTATGCTAAGTGAATAGGTAATTAGTACAATTCAGTCCCAATCATTCCCCCACTGCCCACCCACTATGTCTGAATGATCAACAGTAATATGATAAAAACTGTATTTAATTGGTAATTATTCATATACTATTGCTGTTTGTAATAAACTTCATTAATTTTAAATTTCAAACTTCACTCCAATAGTACAAACAACTTAATAATAATATATGAATGCTGACCAATGAAAAACATCATGAGAATAATATATTTGCATACAATATTTATAAACACAGCAGCAATTTACATCAACTACTTTTTTCATTGCTTTATTATTTAAAAAAAATATCTTGGATATTTTCACTCTTAATATTATCCAATGGGTGAAAGACACAAGTCAACATAAAACTGAAGAAAAGAAAAAAGTGACATCCCATTTTTTCCACCATTATATTTTATCTCCAACCATTTCAAATTATTTTTGTTATGCTGAAAAGGAATTCTTTTCTCACTTTTGGACATGTTACAAATGAATTTGTGTCAAGTTACATGTCATTTTGTCATGGGTGTGTAGGGTTCCATAGAAATCAACTATACAATTCTAACATAAGAGTATTATGAGTGACACATCATACAAATGACCAGCATTTAATAATCATCCATGTATATGACTAAATTTTTTTTATACAAAACCATTTTTTTCTTTCACTAACAGTGGCCTTAACCTCCAACATATTTAAGAAAAAAAAAACAAAATCAATAATATAGTTGCATGCTTTCCTCAAACTTTGGTACAGGTTACTGAAATTATTGATATTGTGCTGATACCCAGTTTTCTTTTTTCCTTGTTCTGACCTTGACTTTTGACCCCAAATTAATATGGTTCTTCCATACCTTTACACAGTTTAGAAACTGAAGGTGGTGGAGAACAGAACTAGTTATTGTGAAGACACAAAATGTCTTCTTTCAATTACAGTGATATTGACCTTTGATTTGTTTTGACCTAATTTGATACGGTTTTTCCTTAATCTCTGGGTGAGCCCTCCACAAAATTTTATAACTGTTAATGGTGGAGAACTCAAGTTATTGCTGAAGCTCCTTTTCTTTCAGGCTTAGTGACTCTGACCTTTGGGTTTCAAAACTGACAGAGTTACTCCTTACCCTAAGTGCAAGCTATCCACAAAGTATGATGATAATGAATACCTAAAGCTATTCTGCTTAAACCATCTTGCTCTTTCATTCATAGTGACCTTGACCTTGAATATGGTGGTTTGAAATCAACAGGATTCTTCCAATATCCCAAGCACAAGCTATCTCAAAGTTTGGTAACTGTAGTTGATGGACAATAAAATATTCTGAAGAAATCATTGTGCTTTCTAGAAATAATGACCTTGATATTCAAGCTTTTGACTCTGAAATCACTATGGTTCTTCTCACCCAAAGGGGCAGCAGATAGTTGAGTGGTTTTGGGCAAACACCTTTAAAGATCACTGACATCTCACCTCTGTCTACACGATTTCAAATCTAGGCTTTCCCAAATTGGGTATGTAAGAAAGCTTGGTAGCAATTCCTCCGTGGGTCAGTGGTTCTTCCCTGGGTTTTCAAAGGTTCTTTTTCCACCAAATATAATGATCGCCTTGTAAACTCTACAATGCGCTGAAAAATGATGTAAAACTCATAACAACCAACCAGCCTTATCCCAAGTGCAAGCCATTTGCAAATAATACTGCAAGAAAATGTGGTCATTCCATGGTTCAAAAAAAGGCAAAGACATTATGAAATGATTGTAAAAAAGCATTTAAAGTGAAAGCATTTTAAAATATTGATGGAAACTCATTACTTTCTGGCAATATTTTTATAGGATTAGATACCAAATATGCTTCCATTTTTATAAACCAGATTTACTAGGTTGGTTGGAATAAAATTCTTTGGATAACCTTGAGGTATGAGTCACCTCAGGTCTACTAGTACTAGCATGTTTCACTTAAACTGCCTCAAAGTAACATTATCACACTGATTCTTCACTTAGAAAGAATGTTTTCTTCTGTCCCTGCATCAAATGTACAGGCACACTGTTTATCCAACAAATTGCAAACCTGTTAAAAGTTACCTATAATAGTATATGGTGTCTCTAGTCGTCAACATGGCTAGTATACCACTTTAAAAACAATTATGCATTTTCATCTCTGACCAAATAAGACAGATCAGGCTTACAAAATCAGAAATTATAAATCTTTCTAGTTTCATTTTGCATGTATAATACAGTGTCATAATGTAAATATTGTGCAAAAGAAATATTTATATAGCTGTTCTCATATTCATGTGGATTCACTTAATCCACAGTTTGTCAATAACAACAATTTCCAAAGTAACATCCCTTAATCATACCACATAATGACTTCTGAAGCAGTTAATATTATGCATTAATAATGTCATTTGTATCCATTGAAAAACTCCCTCTTGAAATATACAGACAAATTAGAGTTAATGCTTTGCATACTACTACCACCATTTTAAAGATTTTCATATGCAAACTATTCAGAAAGTCTTACCAGATTAAATATCCCATTCTCAAGCATGTATAATTTTGGTGGTGTTACATAATATTTTAATCTCTAATTATATGTCACTTTTCAACGGATTCAATGTTCACTGCAATCATGTCTGATACAAAATTGTGATAATTATTAGTCTCTAGAACAGTGATTATAATTTTTTCATTAGTTTCCTAACTATGAAACATAATTCTACAAAAGAACAAATGCAGCATGTACTGATAAGAAATAAACTGGTCTGCCTGTGGAAATACAGTGAAAAATATAATAAAATTAACCTAAGGGTGAAGTTGAACAGCTAAGTCACCAGGTTTAACACATCAGTCCCATCAAAGCCAATCAAAAAGTTAGGATGCATGTGTGCTAAACTTATTAAGTGAAGTTCATTCAATGATGTGAAGATCACTAATAGGGCCAACACATGTGTAGGTAGACATATGTAACAATACAACAAATCTATAGAATGCCGGGTCCTCACTATTCCACAATGACTGAATCCACCAAACCATGCGAAGAAACCAAACCAAGAAAAATAGACCACTGTGATCTGCTCTTCCCAGGGTCAAAAGTATCCTTAAGACAAATGTACCCATCAAAAGTCATGAAACAATGTAAAACAACTGAGCTAATATAAAGCCTTAAGATAATCATGGAAGCATAAATGTGGGTCACACCAACCTCTTTTCACCTGTGATAAGCAGTACAGTACCCTACCTGATGAATACACCCATCAGATTTCAAGTGTAAATTAAAAAGTGTTAAACAAAACTGAGTTAAATGTAAAAACTTGACAGCGATGCCATGCCGATGCTCAAGACAATGTAACAACAACACTATGTTACACCCATGTCATGCCTATTTTTTGCTTACATGATAAAAATAGCCTATTATTTGCTTACATGATAAAAATAGCCTATTATTTGCTTACATGATAAAAATAGCCTATTTTTTGTTTACAAGATAAAAATGCCATTATGGCAAAAGTGAAATACCCAATATCAGTCCAATTCTGCAATTCTTGTCCAGATAATTCCCTGCCAGCAGAGTTCCTGTTGTATCACTTATTCTGGCCACCACATCAACAGGCACTGGTAAACCCTGAAGTCAAAACAAGTCATTAGTACAAACTAATCAAATTAACTTAGAGTATCTAGATTCTGCTGTTTCCAAATGTTTAAACTTGATAAATTATACTTGTGTTAACCTTATTAGGGTGAAGGTCAACATATTTCAAATGAGTATATAAAAAAAGAAATAAAATGCTGCCTTGATTTCTTATCTACATTCACACAAGTAGAAAAATGGTGTGTATTTGATAGTAGCAGAAGATCATGGCTCTATAAAAGTAGTAACAATTATAATAGTAGTAGCAATTTATGTGTGGCATACATACACATTACTATAGGAATCAATCTAGTTTGTGTTTTTTCTTGTCATTACTGTACATATTTGGGCTTAAACAAAAACATTATGCATAAATGCAAATATAAGTAATTAATGAATTAAATCAGTATTAAGAGAATACTGTTCAATCACTAATAATAGAAATATGGATGCAGATACAATAACACATAATGACCACAGTGGGCACTTGTAGTTACCCATAAAGGTATTGGCCAAAGAGATTACTTGTACAATTTGTTTACACAAGCAGTAAAATGTGTCCCATTTATTTGGCTTTACTTAACTGCTATATTAACAAGTTTATTCAGTCATCATTAATCAATAATGTTTAGCAGTAACTACCATTTCTTAAACAGACAATTAGGTAGAAGATTCTGGTTTCACCAAACATTTCCATGGGAGATAATAAGCACAAATCAAGTGCACTTGGCTGGGAGTCCCCTGCTGATCACACCAGACATTGTCATGGGAATAATAGTTGCTAATCAAGTGTGCCTGACTAGGAATCCCCTAAGTGAGCAGACAGTCCTGGTGGGTGAGGTCAAATATTGCTTTTATAACAAAGTTATCACATATATTATGTTTCACAGATGGTGGATGGTAAAGACAGCAGGTGAAAGTAGGAATGAAAGAATATATCAATCAGAGCATGATTATTATTTTTGTTGTTATAGTTGTAGGGTTTAACACAATTTTTCAGCACAAGATATGTTATACATGGCGGCCAGAATTAATGGTGGAGGAAGAATCCTGGAAAACCAAGGGAAGAACCACCGACCCAAGAGAAGCTACTGGCAGGCTTTCTCACTTACCCATGTTAGCCAAGTCTGGACTCTAACTCACACAGACAGAGGTGAGATGGCAGTGATCTGTAACAGTCAGTGCTTTAGACTACTTGGCCACTTGGCAAAATTTATTATTGGCAAAAATTGAGGTCAGCAAGAGATCGGCACAACACCAGTATCTAGCATAATGTTATTATGTAACAGAGTGCCACACATCTCCAGTAAGCTTTGATCATGAAATGTCATTATTTATGCTTTTATGAGTCACATCCAACACAATCAGCTTTTCATCTTAATGCTTTGCTAAAAGTGCTTTCAAATTGCCCTAAGTACACTGGAATTTATGGTATAGATCAAAAATGGCTGAATGATTTTTTTGTTGTTGTTCTGGGGCTTAAAGCCATTTTTCAGCATATGATAGGCTATACATGGCAGCAAGTATTAATGATGGAGGAAAATCCTGGAAATCTGTCGAAAGAACCACTGACCCATGAGAAGCTACTGGCAAGCTTTCTCACATATCCACATTCACCAAATCTTAAGACTCGAACCCACACAGACAGAGGTGAGATGGCAGTGATCCCTAACGGAGAGCGCTTTAGACCACTCAGCCACTCATGGCCCCCTATAATGGCTGAATGAACAAATATTATCTTTTATACTAAGACTACTAGCCAACTATATAATGTATACTGTTACAACTCTATAACGATGGTCTTAAACTATGGAACAGAAAAGAGCAAAAACCAACAAGTTTTGTAAAATTCAACAATAATTTATTTCCCGAGAAGAAAAATGGAAAATTTAAAAGAACTTACAGCATTGTAAATTAAGTCTCAAATAGTCCCAGAAAGTTTTATAAAAAGTCCAAATGTATGAATGTTCGACTGAATTCTGGTGGTATTCCAAATAAGTTCCAATACTGAAAGTGTTGACATGCCTGTTGTCTCTAATATGCTAATGTGCCAGTGGCCTAGAGTGTGGTGATATAATAAGACTTTTGATGTATCACAATAATATAATCCAAAATGTCTGAATTTACTATATTTCCAAATTAATGTTCAAGTCCAAGAATATTATTGATAAGCACTTTGTAATTCCAGTGAATAACAATCCGAATCAATAAATCCACCCAATTAAAAACTGAGCACAGCAATAAGAATGATTTTGTTTCAGATGTTAAGGCAAGAATAAGTAATGTTTAGATAAACAAAATAATATACCACTCTACTTGACCTTGGTCACAATTACCATTTCCTGAAAAAATACATCACTGGATAGAATTTCCCGTTCTAGAAATTTGTAACGTCAGAATCAAGACTATAAACAAGTTTGCCATTAATAGATATGAATATTCCACAATCAATCTACAAACATAAAGAAAATTTTGCTGATGTGTTATGTTGTTTACAATATGAAAGTAAATGGTCAGGTACACCATAAACTCAATTTTGGACAAGAACAAGTACAAAACACGGATTTACATTACATACAGCCATTAAGAAAAGCCAACAAATAATACTCAGTAAATATACATAACAACAGATTTACTTACTTTTCATTTTGATAAGTAATATTTTGAATGCAAAACTGCAGTAAGATTGGTAAAATAAGCAAAATTTTAGAGAAATTCTAATTTCCAAGTTTATTACTGTGTGCAAGAGATCACTGCTTCAATTTACGTAAGTCATTCAGTTTCATGTCTCCATTTTAAATTAAATATTAACTACTGAAATCAGGAAATAAACAAAATTTCACAAATCACACAAATCTGGTTGCATGGATAATCACATGACCATTGCTTTGGAAAAGAATGATTCAGAAATTATATTTTGTGTCCAATATAATTTAGGCAAACAAAACACTTCATCATGTGAGTCACAAGATTGAGACTGAGAATAAACATGAGAGCAAGTGTGTCACAAGATTGAGAAAAAACATGAGAGTGAGTGAGTCACACGATTGAGACTGAGAATAAACATGACAGCAAGTGAGTCACAAGACTGAGACGGAGAAAAAACGTAGGCGCAAGTGAGTTGCATGATTGTGACTGAGAATAAACATGAGAGTGAGAGTCGCAAAATTGAGACTGAAAAAAAACATGAGTGAGTCACAAGATTGAGACTGTGAATAAACATGAAAGCAAGTGAGTTGCATGAGACTGAGAATAAACATGAGAGTGAGTGTGTCGCAAGATTGAGACTGAGAACATGAGAGTGGGTCGCAAGATTGAGACTAAACATGTGAGCAAGTGAGTCACACGATTGAGACTGAGAATCAACATTAGTCGCATGATTGAGACTGAGAATAAACATAAGAGCAAGTGAGTCACATAATTGAGACTGAGAATAAACATGAGAGTGAGTCACAAGATTGAGACTGTGAATACATGAAAGCAAGTGAGTTGCATGATTGAGACTGAGAATAAACATGAGAGTGAGTGTGTTGCAAAATTGAGACTGAGAATAAACACGAGAGCAAGTGAGTCGCACGATTGAGACTGAGAATCAACATGAGAGTTAGTCGCAAGATTGAGACTGAGAATAAACATGAGATAGAATGATTCACAAGATTGAAATAAACATGAAAGTAAGTGAGTCGCATGATTGAGTTTCAGAATAAACATGAGAGTGAGTTGCAAGATTGAGACTGAGAAAAAACATGAGAGTGAGTTGCTAGATAAAGACTGAGAATAAACATGAAAGCAAGTTGAGTCACACAATTGAAACTGAGAATAAACATGAGAGTGAGTTAGTTGCAAGAGACTGAAAATAAACATAAGAGTGAGTGAGTGACAAGATTGAGACTGAGAATAAACATGAGAATGAGTGAGTCGCAAGACTGTGGCTGAGAAAAAACATGAGAATGAGTGAATCTCAAAATTGAGACTAAGAATAAACATGAGTCAAAAGATTTGAGACCGAAAATAAACATGAAATCGAGTGAGTCACAAGACTGAGACTGAGAATAAACACAAGTCGCAAGATTGAGACTGAGAATAAGCATGAGAGTGAATGAGTGAGTTGCAAGACTGAGACTGAGAGATAAGGGTCTTCAATGAGTCTATGAGTATTTCTATAAATGTGTAAATAAATGGAAGGCCACAAGGTAATTAATTTTTAAAAAAAACTATAACATGAGCTGTTATTAACATTTTATTATTCAATAAACAGGATTAGGCTGAAATAAATTATTTAAGAATTCAACAAATATGTTTAATTTTAATGTTATTTTCTTATGTCTATTTTAAACATATAATTCTGTTGCACACAGACAAGCAGTTCGTATCATTACATGGTCATCGCAAAAAACATTGACTTTTTATTCTTTGTTTCTTCCAAGACTTATTACTATTGTTCCTTTACACATTTTGACATTAAAATTGTTGCTAGTCATGGCACAACATTAATTACAAATGCTTCCTGCATTGAATAGTTAAGTACCTAACTCCTTTAAATGTAGTACAGATACAGCAATAAAAATAGATCTCAGGTTTGGTTCATCACTTGCAGTGAGTGACCTTGTTTATATCAACATATGCTCATGAAATGTTTCAACTCATGCTGAATTATTTCCAACCATCTGCACCACTACACTATGTAATGAATATAAAAAAGAACAGAGAACTAATGTTTTTAAAAGCTATTAACAGCAAAGCAGTAAATAATTTTTACATAAAACTCCACATACTTTGACTTCTATATTCATCTAACCAAGTTGTTATCATTGGCCTAGGTCAAGTAGTTTTCACTAGCTAGATCAAGTGGTTTTCACTGGCCTAGGTCAAATGGTTTTCACTGATCTAGATCAAGAGGTTTTCACTGGCCTAGAAAAAAAATTTTCACTGGCATAGATCAAGTGGTTTTCACTGGTCTAGTTCAAATGGTTTTCACTGGCTTAGATCAAGTGGTTTTCACTGGTCTAGTTCAAGTGGTTTTCAATGGCTTAGATCAAGTGGTTTTCACTGGCCTAGGTCAAATGGCTTTCACTAATCTTGATCATGTAGTTTTCACTCACCTAGAACAAGTGGTTTTCAATGGCCTAGATCAAGTGGTTTTCATTCGCCTAGATCAAGTGCTTTTCACTGGCCTAGATCAAGTGCTTTTCAAGTGGTTTTCACTGGCTTTATCAAGTGGTTTTCACTGGCATTATCAGTGGTTTTCAGTGTCTTAGATCAAGTGGTTTTCACCGGCCAAATTCAAGTGGTTTTCTGTTGCATACTATCATGGTTTCATCAAAATGGAGTAAAAGTCAAAACAATGACAAACACTGCATTTTGGTTTAGTAGTTTCTGTATTATGAACCTTCTAGGCCAGGAATAATACCTGCAAGGCCAGGATAAAAACCTGCAAAGCCAGGTCGAATGCCTGCAAAGCCAAGATGTATAGATGTGCTGGTTGACAAATGGACAGGAGCAAATCCAGATGGCCCTACTATAATTACAGTCAAGGCATAAAATTTATGCAGTAGAATACAAACCCCCTTTTTCTCTATTGCTTCTTCCAGGAGTTTCACTGAGTCAAGACCAGGTCCATCAGTGCATTTTATGCTTTTTGTCCATGTCTGGATAGTGCTTTCCTTTAAACTTTTCTGGACAGATGGGAAAGAAAAAGTGAAACCTGTAAAAATAAAAGATTTCATATAAAATATATTTTCATTTTATAAGTGCTATAAAAAACAACAAATCATGATACTTGAAATAAATGATACACATGAGAATTGAAATTGTTTTCCCTAATAAAATTGTAAAGAAGAAATGTGTCCATTTGTCATAAATGATACATACATGTACAGGAACTGAGTACCAAGAATATCCACTGAAAACCTAAAGGAGCTGAGTGCCAAAGCAATGCACTGATAGGCTTAAAGAGCTGAGTGTCAAAGCAATGCATTGAAAACCTAAAGGAGTTGAGTGCCAAGGCAATGCATTAAAAATCTAAAGGAGCTGAGTGCCAAGGCAATGCATTGAAAACATAAAGGAGCTGAGTACCAAGGCAATGAACTGAAAACCTAAAACAGCTGAGTGTCATGGCAATGCATTGAAAACCTAAAGGAGTTGAGTGCCAAAACAATGCACGGATAACCTAAAGGAGCAGAGTGCCAAGGTAATGCATTAAAAATCTAAAGGAGCTGAGTGCCAAGGCAATGTATTGAAAACTTAAAGCAGCTGAGTGTCATGGCAATTCATTGAAAACATAAAGGAGCTGAGTGCTTTGAAAATCTAAAGCAGCTGAGTGCCAAGACATTGCATTGAAAATCTAAAGGAGCTGAGTGCCAAGGCAATGCATTGAAAACCTAAAGGAACTGAGTACTAAAGCAATGCATTGAAAACCTACAAGAATTGAGTACCAAGATAATGCATCGAAAACCTAAAGGAGCTGAGTACCAAGGCAATGCATAGAAACTTGAAGGAGATGAGATCCAAGGCAATGCATTGAAACTTGAAAGGAGCTGAGATCCAAGGCAATGCATTGAAACTTGAAAGGAGATGAGATCCAAGGCAAAGCATTGAAACTTGAAAAAAGATGAGATCCAAGACAAAGCATTGAAACTTGAAAGGAGATGAGATCCAAGGCAAAGCATTGAAACTTGAAAAGAGATGAGATCCAAGGCAAAGCATTGAAACTTGAAAGGAGATGAAATCCAAGGCAAAGCACTAAAAACAAAATAAAGCAGCTGATTATGCAAATTTAGGACCCTACTATTGACACATCACTTGTGAAATGACACATTTAGGACCCTACTATTGACACATCACTTGTGAAATGACACATTTAGGACCCTACTATTGACAGATCACTTGTGAAATGACACATTTAGGACCCTAGTATTGACACATTACTTGTAAAATGACAAATGTAGGACCCTACTATTGACACATCACTTGTGAAATGACACATTTAGGACCCTACTATTGACACATCACTTGTGAAATGACACATTCAGGACCCTACTATTGACACATCACTTGTAAAATGACAAATTTAGGACCTTATGATCAATTCTTATATTTTATTTGCATCCTCATAATGTATTATAACTCTATTAACTTAAATTGTCAGAAGTTTGGATGAAATGTATCAAAATCTGCAGGAAATTTTGTCACACAATAGTACCTAGGATACTAGTGGATGAACAAGTGTAATCAATGGTATTTTCTGTATGTGCAATCAAACACAGCTGAAGGTAGCATTCACATATATAAATATTTCACAATATACTGGCAGTAAACAAAATACATTTTGGTGGATTTTGCATTCTGTGACTACATTTTGGCACTTCCCATCAAAAATAATAATGGGACACTTTTCAATTTTCCTATCATAAACCAGGAAAGGAAATTTTGCAGAATTTCGTCATAAAAATCATGGCTCCTCTTGAAGTTTTCCAAAATTTGATAACTAATACAATTTGCTCATATTAATTCTGAAACACAAGATATGGGGCAATTTAACAAATTTAACCTAGACTGTATTCAGCAAATAACATAAGACACTAAATGGATCTTTGTCCAACAATATCATTAAAAATATGCAAATGATTGTATGATAATGGCGAAATCATACCTACTATATTACTACTATATTATATATCAGAATCAGCAGATGAAAAATGTAATCAATACTTGGAGATGGAACTGTACTCCATGTTTTATTTTTATATCAAGATAATGATATACATTAGATGTCTCTCTAAATGAATAATCATCCACACATCAGATATCTCTCCAAATGAATAATCATCCACACATCAGATGTCTCTCCAAATGAATAATCATCCACACATCAGATATCTCTCTAAATGAATAATCATCCACACATCAGATATCTCTCCAAATGAATAATCATCCACACATCAGATATCTCTCTAAATGAATAATCATCCACACATCAGATATCTCTCTAAATGAATAATCATCCACACATCAGATATCTCTCCAAATGAATAATCATCAGCACATTAGACATCACTCCAAATGAATAATAATCAATATTTAGGTCACATATTGTTTACATCCTTGTTCTGCTTTCTGTTGGTTTTGGTGGGGGTAAATATTCTTATTTACTGTAATATAAATATCTGTATTCTTGTTACATCTATGACAAGTAATTTTTTCCCAACTTGATGACTGGAAGCATCCATTATCTCACTACATCATCTAATACAATTAATGTAGCCTGAGAAACTTTTTGTTGACTGTTTTGGTGGCCAAAGTGGTTAGAGCATCCACCTTGGAAACAGGAGGTCACAGGTTACAACCCCAGACAATTCATATCAATGACTTATAAAAATGGTACTAACAGCTGCCTCTCCTGGAACTCAGCATTAAGAGGATAGTGTTAGGACTGGTTTGTCTGGTGTCAGAATAATGTAATTGGGTGGAATATGTACATATATGTCTGTGGCTGATGCCCCAGTGCAACACATCACTATAAAATGCCACACTGCAAATATCATAGTGATATGACTGAAAAATTGTTAAAGCTATGTTAGAAATTCAAATCGTATGCATACACACACCATATTTTGTTATTCTTACAGAAAAGTCCTAACATTTCCCATCTTTGTTTAAAGAAATATGATGTAAAACCCACTTACACATTCTCTCTGCAAACTGGGGACAGTTGGGTATATGTTTTAATTTGTACTGATTGCATTTCACAACTTTCATTCTTTATTCCATAAAGATTTACTATTTTGAAAACATCCTCTATTAAATGATAACATGTTATTTAAAGATGAGAATGCAACTACAGATATGAACTGAAACTGGTCATCCAGTATGAACAAAAACAGACGAAAATCTAAAAGTTCTTTAAAATAATGTGTAATAACATTAAACAAATGGCGACAGAAAAGCAACAAATGTTCCACGCATTTTAATATAGCAATGCCATTTTAAAATGGTTAGTAGTTTGTAAATTTTGTTGGAAAAAGTTTTTACTGGTGTTTCTTCAGACATGGTCAACTCATGGTTTGATTGGGTTTTTAAAAACCAATCCTCAATACAGTAGTCCTGCTTACTTACTATAGAAGATGCATATTTTGTATCATGAAATGCACAAACAACACACACACACAAATATTAACTTCATGAATCCTATATTCTAACATTAATTTTTATATTGTGAATATTCTTTACATGGGGGAGAACTCTCATCATAACCTGGGATTTTTCAACTGGCCTAATCATAGGCTACAGCCCTTGTTTTAATATGTAAAGTGCTACTCTAGCCTCCACAGGGGTAGAAAGGTCAGCCAATCAAATGCAAGATTACTTAACCAATATCAATGGATCTCATTCATTATCAAATCCATACAAGTTCCTCATAACAAAAGACCATATTTTAACTTTAAATCAAATTCAGATAAAAAATATGGTTTTAATAACCTATGATGCAAGATAACCTTATAAGAATGCCTGGATCTCACTCATTGTGGACACCCATCTGAGATCTTAATAAGCATATATCCCAAGCCAGCTAAAATGGATCGGAATTACAGAGTGATAATGAGATGTATGATCACCTCATTTGTGTCCATGGATCACACTCATAATTGAACTTGTCTATGATTTTGATGATATAAATCCATATTTCAGGTCTGACTGAAATCAGACTAGAAATATGCACAATGCATTAATTATGACTTAAGTAAACAACTGCAAGAATTTTTTTAACTTATGTACAAATCAGGAAGGAATTACAATAAACTCTCTTGAAAGTGAACTAGCAACTAATGACTTTATTTTGAAAGTTACCCATGTCTTACCTTATTGCAAAACATGGCCTGAGGAAAATTACATTTTTTTAAAACTCAATATTAATTTTAAGATGCCTACACACCACTGCCTAATTAACCTTACCTAATAAAATCACTGCCAATTAACATTACCTAATAAAACCACTGCCTATTAACCTTACCTAATAAAACCAATGTCTAATTAACCTTACCTAATAAAACCACTGTTGAATAAAGCTTACCTAATAAAACCAATGCCTAATTAACCTTACCTAATAAAACCTAGTTCTTAATAGCCTTACCTAATAAAACCACTGTCGAATAAAGCTTACCTAATAAAACCTTCTCATTCTTTGGCAGAGTTTCCTCTTGCAGGAAAGACTGCAGACTAACAGCAATATGTTCAAAAATCTAAAAGTAAAAATCAAATTACAATACAATGTTCATATATGCTTTATGCACTGCAGAGGGAGGTTATTTTTATTAAAGATGAATCAGTCATCAATATTATGGTCATAAATTGTTTATCTTAAGCTAAATATTAATACACATAATTTTACTAACAATAATAACAAATTATTCTATACATTCAAGTGGACAGCAATGCAAAATCACAACACCATGCAAACATTATCACATATGAAGTGCAATTTCTGCATCACAAATATCATGCTGTCAAGAATATAGCAGGAAGCTTTGAAATTATTGGTTAAATTACTCAAGCCTATATGTGACAATTAAATTTTTAATGCAAAAGTATGTGATTTTCATGGATACTCTATTTTCTCAACCCTAATTAATCAACTCTGCTGTTCTTATCCTAATATCCCCAGGGTAGGGGACACTGAAAATCATCATTCAAATTTGTGGGATGCAAAGCATCTTAAAAGGATACATAAAAATGAAAACACATAATGCGCAAGTGTGAAAATTAGATAATCGTTTTTATTTCAATGGTTTTGCCACCTTATCTTTATCATCTGCCTTGTACTATCTTATATCTTCCTTGAACATTTGCATTACTGAAATAAAACTTTTATCACATGCTCAAGTAACTCATGAAATTATCAACATGTTAGAATATTTGGTCAATCTGAAATGAGCTGCACCATGAATTTTCCATTCTGGATCTTGTTCTCATGCAACTTAATCATTCACCCATTGTCATCCAGCATTTATTTTAATATTGTGTATTGGCACAAATTTCATCTCTTTTGTCATTAATCCAACCGCAAAATAAATTAAATCTTATTCAACTTTGGCATCAAAAAAGATGTTACAATAGTGGCCATCAAATATTTTATACTGCAACATGGCTGACTACCACAAGCCTAAAAAATGTCTTCATAGCCACTATATCTTGTTTAAAATGTTTTAAAATGGATATTCATTGACATCTTACAGCTTTTATCACCTTGAATGATTTCGCTCATTGCTACTGCCAACATAAATGTGAATCACTAAAGAAAAGTTTCAAATTATTTTTCTGATGGAAAGGGGGGGGGCACACTGGGACAAAATTCTGACACATGACAGAGAATTGTGGGAACCCCACCCTCAAGATGCAACACTGCCTGTGTATCAGACACTTATAAACAAAGTTTAAAATTTTTTTTTTAACAACATTAAGCTGCCTCTATTATAAAAAGAGAATATCTTATGTTTCATGCTTTTCTTACAAAGTTGGTCCCAGTCAATATCCATTTGGAAGGTATTCAGTCAAAACATGAATAAACATGAATATTTTATTTTAACTTATCAGTTGCATCATGATCATAATATCTGTACATATGAGGGAATCGCCAAATTTCCAGTCCTTAGTTAGCATCAAGCAGTTTATGAGATTGCCGACTCTAAAAAGTTGGTTTTTGAAAATTGTTTTGATGCATGTCACCAATTTTATGGCAAGTGGTGTTAATTGCTAAATGTATAACTCATGAGGTTTGTGTTTGGAAGTAAAAGGCACTCGTATCTAACAAATAACTAAAGGAGTTGGAAGTAAAAGGCACTCGTATCTAACAAATAACTAAAGGAGTTGGAAGTAAAAGGCACTCGTATCTAACAAATAACTAAAGGAGTTGGAAGTAAAAGGCACTCGTATCTAACAAATAACTAGAGGAGTATTTCATTAAAGGCATGACCGATGTTAGGAAACATCTGCAGGTAGTGTTTATGATATATTGTTCATGTAATAATTACAGGACACGTGGTACATATTGCTTGGCAAACAATTAAACAGAAGGAAAAAAAAGTGTTGTCAAATCATTCTCAAAAGTTGAATTCTCAAATATTTTGATGCATGGCACAAATTTGAAGGTGACAATTGTTCAATAAATTAAATAAATTATGTAAAAATAAATCATTACAAACAGACTTCCTTTATATATATATATATATATATATATATATATAATTTGGCTATTTCCAAAATCCTTTCTACCTATCCCTTTATCTGTCAATATACATGTAATGCCTGCATTTGCTCTTCCAGCGATATCTGTATTTTATTCTAATCAATATGTTTCTCTACATGTATTATTTACATATATATATATGTTTAGATGACATTACTCTTGGCATATGGTTGTAAGGTGCTAACACAGACACATAGGAAAGAAAAATTTCAATAAAAATAACATAATTTCCTTAAATTATTTCGTAGCTTGTCTTACTGTTTTACTCTTGGGCTGAAGACAACTGACATAGTATGGTGGTGACTTCTTATGTTTATAACAGTGACATCATCAAATCCTGTGTTGCAGCCTTCAATTGAAATTGGCAGACTTATGAATGTCACCAATCAACGAATCATCTTGTATTGAAAGAAATATTGCAATACTACTACTACTACTAATAATAATAATAATAATAAAAATAATAATAATAATAATAATAATAATAATAATAATAATAATAATAATAATAATAATAATAATAATAATAATAATAATAATAATAATAATAATTCATATTACTGTACAGGAATGTTAAGAATTGTAAACTTGTTAATACTATTTGATAAAAGCTATAAATCTCCTAAGTAATTTTAAATGGGAGGATGTACTACCTATTGTTGCTGACACAAGGCTTTTAATCAACAAAAGAGTTTTCAATACTTCTTTTTGACCTTGAAAAGGTTTGATCTGGTTTTGTGGAGTTTAATACCATTTTTCAGCCTATCATGGGCCAAAAGTGGCAGTATACAATGAAAAAAAATACCTTCTGAAAACAAAGAACACAAAAAAAGATGGTTCCTGGTTAATTAATTTTTTGCGTTTGTAAGTTAAGTTTTTCAGTAATCTTCTCATGCCTTATCTAGAAAATTGTCCATGCATGCAAAGTTGTATGCAGTAAGCATAGAAGCATGCAAAGTTGTATGCAGTAAGCATAGAAGTATGCAAAGCAATATGTACAAGTATTGTTTATCCATGAATGGAAGCATGCAAAGCCATTTGCAATATGCACAAGTATTGTTCATCCATGCTGCATACAAGTATGCAAAGCCATATACAGTATGCACAAGTATTGTTTGTCCATTCTGTATGCAAAGCCATATACAGTATACACAAGTAATGTATGTCTATGAATGGAAGCATGCAAAGCCATATACAGTATGCATAAGTATAGTTTGTCCATTCTGCATGTAAAGCCATATACAGTATGCATAAGTTTTGTTTGTGCATGAATAGAAGCATGCAAAGCCATATATAGTATGCACAAATTGCTTGTCCTTGAATGGATGCATGCAAAGCCATATACAGTATGCAATACAGTATACACAAGTATTGTATGTCTATGAATGGAAGCATGCAAAGCCATATACAGTATGCATAAGTATAGTTTGTCCATTCTGCATGTAAAGCCATATACAGTATGCATAAGTTTTGTTTATGCATGAATAGAAGCATGCAAAGCCATATATAGTATGCACAAATTGCTTGTCCTTGAATGGATGCATGCAAAGCCATATACAGTATGCAATACAGTATGCACAAGTATTGTATGTCTATGAATGGAAGCATGCAAAGCCATATACAGTATGCATAAGTATAGTTTGTCCATTCTGCATGTAAAGCCATATACAGTATGCATAAGTTTTGTTTGTGCATGAATAGAAGCATGCAAAGCCATATATAGTATGCACAAATTGCTTGTCCTTGAATGGAAGCATACAAAGCCATATACAGTATGCATAAGTATAGTTTGTCCATTCTGCATGTAAAGCCATATACAGTATGCATAAGTTTTGTTTGTGCATGAATAGAAGCATGCAAAGCCATATATAGTATGCACAAATTGCTTGTCCTTGAATGGAAGCATACAAAGCCATATACAGTATGCATAAGTATAGTTTGTCCATTCTGCATGTAAAGCCATATACAGTATGCATAAGTTTTGTTTGTGCATGAATAGAAGCATGCAAAGCCATATATAGTATGCACAAATTGCTTGTCCTTGAATGGAAGCATACAAAGCCATATACAGTATGCATAAGTATAGTTTGTCCATTCTGCATGTAAAGCCATATACAGTATGCATAAGTTTTGTTTGTGCATGAATAGAAGCATGCAAAGCCATATATAGTATGCACAAATTGCTTGTCCTTGAATGGATGCATGCAAAGCCATATACAGTATGCAATACAGTATGCACAAGTATTGTAAGTCTATGAATGGAAGCATACAAAGCCATATACAGTATGCATAAGTTTTGTTTGTCCATGCATGCATGCAAGCCCCCAAAGCTGTACATAGTATGCATAAGTGTTAGTAATTTCAAGCAAAAGTTCTAACTTCTTATAATCTTACAATATGGTTAGAGTTTTTATAATGGCACTAAATAAATGTAGAAATTTTATTTACTACCTGGGGACAATAGAATTAAGAAAGAGACTAATTAAGTTCTGATAAAAATTGCAAGTCACCTACCCCACTAGAAGGGCCAGATAGAAGCTCCTTCTCTAAGTTGTAGTACTTTGTGGTTGTTTCTGCGCAACCATCCTTGAATCTGACAAGGACAATTCTAAAATTAGTTCCTCCCAAGTCCATACCAAGAAAGACACCATTTTCTGAAAGAAAACAAAATTTTTAAATGAAATAAAAAGAAACATCTTTTGTCAGCTCTGTTGCTTAATGAATGACACCTGAATATGAAAAAAGACATGTATACAGTAGTTCAAAATTTCCCACATAATACAGATTGTATATACAATGAACTGACCTTTAATGGGTTGTCAAATGAAACGTTTTGTAAAATTTTTAGTGTGGTAAGAGAATCCCAAAATATTATGATTTTTGTTTCCTTGTGAGGCTTCAATGTAATTTGTGCATTACAAAGCGAGGTCTCATCCGGTAAACAACAACAACTTGAGATGGTGGAATGGGGTATGGATTCCTGCAGCAACCTTGACTCAATTGTTTTGATCATCTTATACAGGGATATAAAGCTGTGATGTCGAGAAATTGACTTTAGAAAAGATGGCTACTAGAGGATGTATTGTAATGGCAAAACTTAAGTATCCTGCATGAGCCTCACAAAGGGTTACATTGTTATATTTTAATATACTTGTCCCATGGAAAAAAATAGCCTCAACAAAATACTTAAGTTATAAATTCATATGCTGATCATGTTTTGGTGATTAAAATGTTATTAATTTAAAGAAATCAAAAAAAGAAATCATTTATTATTCTAAGTTAGTACAAAGCATGTATTTCAAACAAAATCTAACTTACAAGCTTTTATGAATTCATGTTCTAATGAACATCACAAGCCTTGGGAGATAAAAATGTCTAGACATGCCATGGCATGGTTTGTATGCCAACTTTAAAAGTTACTTTTTGAAGGAACAAACATACTGGAAAGAGTTCTTGTTCCTCAACACATGCCTTAAATAAAAGAATGAAATAAAGTGCTAATTGGTTCCTAGTAAAAGTGCCTCATCTAAGCAACTGCCAAATAAATATGACAAAACATGTGAGTCTAAGTATTTAGTAAGTGTACTTGCATGAAAAAGAAATGAAGCAGAAAAAGTATGGAAATAATGGCCAAAGTGAAAACACATGAAGGATCTCTGACAAACTATTGCAAAGTTTGTGACAGAAAAATAAAACAGACAAATAATAATAAATATTGTTGTTTACTATGGAGACATAGTCATATTCAATTTAGTCTAATATGATAAAAAAATGTATACCCTTGACTAATAACACTGACAGGGAAGACATGGACCAGATGGTGGCCAAGGGCTGTTCTGTTATTAGGAAATTAAGTCAACCATGTCAATTTTTATCGCTCTTGTCAAGTCTCATTTTATGAAAAGTATGCAAACTTGATTAGTCATTATTTCCATCAATAAGTCTCATCTTATGGAAAGTATGCAGACTTGATTAGCCATTATTTCCATCAATAAGTCTCATCTTATGGAAAGTATGCAGACTTGATTAGCCATTATTTCCATCAATAAGTCTCATCTTATGGAAAGTATGCAGACTTGATTAGCCATTATTTCCATCAATAAGTCTCATCTTATGGAAAGTATACAGACTTGATTAGCCATTATTTCCATCAATAAGTCTCATCTTATGGAAAGTATGCAGACTTGATTAGTCATTATTTCCATCAATAAGTCTCATCTTATGGAAAGTATACAGACTTGATTAGCCATTATTTCCATCAATAAGTCTCATCTTATGGAAAGTATGCAGACTTGATTAGTCATTATTTCCATCAATAAGTCTCATCTTATGGAAAGTATACAGACTTGATTAGTCATTATTTCCATCAATAAGTCTCATCTTATGGAAAGTATGCAGACTTGATTAGCCATTATTTCTATCAATAAGTCTCATCTTATGGAAAGTATGCAGACTTGATTAGTCATTATTTCCATCAATAAGTCTCATCTTATGGAAAGTATACAGACTTGATTAGCCATTATTTCAGTCAGTAAGTCTCATTTTATGGAAAGTATGCAGACTTGATTAGCCATTATTTCCATCAATTAGGAAAAGCTTATGCCTTTCCCATTTGCCTGTCCTTCACTTTACCAACAACCAAAATGCTACTTGATCAAAAGTCACCATTTCCATCCAACAGCCTTCGAACATAAGTGTTCTCCCAGAATAAATTTGTCCGCTTTCTAAGATTTTCATCGGGACTGTTGGCAAGCCTAATCTGGTCTTCAAATGTGGCGATAAATGTCTGGATCTTTACGTCATCTATTAGGAGACAGCTCAAGATTTCTTCCACCTGCAACAAACATTGACAGTAATTAAAATCTAAACAATTATTGCAACAAGGCTTACTATTGTCCCTGCCTTGCCATATGATTAGAAAATAAAGATCCAATTAATCTTTAAATCTTTGGGAAAGCAGCACATTTTTCATTTATTCATACATTTATCACCTCCTATGTCTTGGTTATTGTAAGTTCTAGAATTTCCCAAACTGTCACCATATTTTGCACTTAAAAATAGTGACTGGTTCTATTATTAAGTGTACAATAGAGGTGGCACCATGAAATTTTCCATTAAAAAACCCTGATTTTCATCCTCATATTAAGTTTTATTCTTCACTGATTATCTAATTACTGAACTATATTAAATGTATTATTATTTTCTTTCATACATGTTAAGCTCTTTCTATTTGCTATTACTATTTACTCTGTATCTGTCTATATCATTATATAAAAATTAAAACATTTGATATAAAAATGAATAATTTTTTTATTAACTCTTTATATAAAAATTTCTGCTAATTTACATTTTGGATATCAAAACTTATTAACATGCAATGGTCTCTCCCTAAAAGAAAAACAAAGATTTAATAGCTGATAATCAGGATAGCACTGCCTTTGTACATTAACATACAGCAATTGGAGTGAAGTTCCTCGCATAGTCACACACATGGTTGCCAATCTGGTCTAGTTCCAATGGTAGGATTTAAACCCACGACCTTTTGGTCCCATGTCTGGCACTCTAGCCTGTGTGTCACTGCAGCTCCTGACTCCATTGGTCATCTCTTACAACAGGCTGAGGGGAAGATTGGACCTATTCTTCATCCCCATGCCAGACTGGGATAGATATCATAGTGAAAAAAAAATGTTGGACACTATATAATTGGTTATTATCATCACAAACCATTGCTTTAAGACAAATGGCACATCTGTAATTGGATACTGCCAGATTCTGCATCAGGTACAATGCTGTGTAGAGCTCTCCAATCATCACAAATTATTTTTTCAATATCCAAAAATATATTGTATCAATCATTTAAATCCATTACAATCAAAACTTATTTGTTATATATACCCTATTTACCATATATATATTGGGACACCATATTTGTTCAGACACAATAAATTAATTTTTAAGTATATTTTGTGCACTATATACTCTGAGACATGTCAGTTGTTTAGTTGTAAGTTGTGGGACACCTTTTAATCATTCAAAAATTACATGTCAGACAATACACTTAAATTTTATTTAAAAAAATAAAAAAATATGTACTTGAGATAAAACACTTTAATATTCTCATCTACCCACGTACAATCCATACTTTTTTTTGCATGAAAACTTTTAAGTTAATTATGTCATGGAAAATTATCATGGAGACAACACATTTCCTGAAGCAGAAACTACAAGGACTAAAGTAAAATGCTTTTAAATCTGCACAAGTCATACAAATTCTTTAACTTTCAACCCTCTTTTTGTTGACAGACCATGCAGGAATGAAATCAAAGCACACTAGACTTTCATCCATGTTAATGATCATAAAGTCTGTGAAATTATCTTCTGGCTCTCTTAAGTTCATTCAATGATTTTATTTCCTCCAAATTCATAACATAAAATATAGTTAGTCAAAGAAAATGCACATACCTGGTCAACACACAAAGACCATACCATAAACTGACACTTCACAGGCCTTGCAGTCAGAGGAGCTAACAACAGATCTACCAAAGTTTAATCACATTGAATCTGACAATGTATCTCCAAAGTGGAGAGCTCACATATTAGGCACCTCCAAACTGGAGAGGTTCACAACATAGGCTAAGGAAACTAACATTATTTACTGATGCAAATATCCAATAGCCCTTAAATAAACCGTCATATGCACTCTTTGCGAACTGTTAACAGACTACAGTGTAGTGTCTTTTTTAAGTTATATTTACTGGGTAAAACTATCAATTAAGTTCTTTAGTTTCCACATAATACTAACATCACTTTTTAACAGAAAGTGTCATATTATTTATGGATATTAAAAAATATCCATTCCTACTAGTATGTCTTTTATTTCTTCCAACAATAGGATTTCTTCTTTTCTTCTCTAGACCCCCAATTACTTGAGGTCAGGACTAATGCTATTAAATGTCTATACACATAACTGATCTTGGAGAGTTATTTTTGTTAAATTACACATACATATACCAATAATTATACTTAAGATGGACGATTATAAAAATATTTCTTCTTCATAAGACTGGATGGTTATAAATAATGTTGTCAAATACAATGCAGAAGTAGTCTTCTTTGTTAAGATGTTTCTGAGGCAAATGCAAGGGACACAATTACAAGGATAACTATATTTGGCAGAGGATAATCTGACTGATCTATGAAGACCATTGCTACATGGCAATTGTTTGGTTTCTTTATGCATACGATAGTTAAGTCAGCTTAACACAAAATCCTCAATCTTCATAACTTCTTACAATACCCATGGAATATATTATATATATATATATATATATATATATATATATATATATATATATATATATATATATATATATATATATATATATATATATAGATACATACATACATACATACATACATACATACATACATAAATGTATGTATATAGCAGTGTGGCAGTTTATAGTGATGTCAAGCACTGGAGCATCATGCCACAGACATGTAGCATCATGTCCCACCCAGCCACATTATTCTGACACCAGGACGACCAGTCCTAACACTATTCTGCTAATGCTGAGCGCCTAGCGAGGCAGCTGTTAGTACCATTTTTATAAGTCTTTGGTAATACTTGGCTGGGGTCTGAACCTAAGAGCTCCCGCATTTGAGGTAGTCAATAAACTGAGTACAATGAATGAATGTTACAGTGCTTGTCATGTTCTGCCAGCTAAGCTATACATCGAGGAGCTAGTTCAACATGCTTGATGTGTGAATCATCACCCCAACATTGAGCTAGTAAGTAGGTCACCAGAAAACTCAGTTTACCTGGGCATGGTCTACCACCATCGAATAGACAGACAGGACAATGACAGCTTAGGCAAATGGTTTAGTTCTCTGCACCCAATCAAATTCAGCTAAGGGGTGGGCCTAAATCCTAGATTCAAATTTTAACTGCCTCTGTCCAGACATTAAGTTAGTATGTACCAGACAGCCTTAAAGAGAATGTTGCTTTTACATTACTCCGGTGGTTGCCATGCCACAATTACATTTGGCGAGCTCACAGAACAAAGGTTTGCAAGCCTAGAAACGAAGCTTCAAAGGTTAGGTTAGTGGATATTCGTTTGATATTTTACTGAACAATACAACACTAACCAATATTATGTTTTACTCAGTTATTGTGATTGTAGTATGTAGAATTACTTTGTAGTGTTCATTTTGGTGCTTGTTTGAGATTTGAATTTGAATTATGTAGGGTTAGGTCGATTGCTAGTTCAGCAGCTTTAATATTATAAGTCATTATACGTTACTCGTAGTAACCAGCACCTCTAGTATGTTATGTAAAGTTGCGCATATTCACATTGGAATCAGAAATGATTAATGTGCGCAAGATTTGAAAATATGTTTTAATATGTCAGAGCGTAGATATTTGCATTTGTATAATTTGCATGAATAGTGATGCAAAGATCTGCGCCTAGTTATTGTTATATTGTCAGTATCATCAAAATTTTAAGTATGTACTAATGGGAAATAATTATCATTGTATGTATATGAAGAATTGATATCATGCTTTTATGATGTGTTTTTATATTGTGTTTTACCATATAAGAATATATTTGTATCTCTGTGTTAATGGATGAGTGACCCATGAACTTGATATCCTTATCTGATGATAAGGTATATGGATAGTCTGAGATGGGCACCTAGAAAAAATAATGTCCCATCCCTGTGTTTTAGAGGAAGCTTCCGGGGACAACTTCCAGTTGGGGGTTGGAGTCCCAAGTTTTGAAGAGGTAGAGAGAAGGACTGGAATGAGACTGCCGCTGCAGTCCAAGTCGACAAGTCTGGGTCAACAGGCAGACGAAGAGGTGGAAAGAAGTAAGAGTCAGAGTAAGGGGAAGCAACCAAGAGGGAGTTAGATAGATGGACGAATCTGAGTAAGGGAAAGCAACCCCAAGAGAATTGGATAGGCGGAGGAAAAAGAGTAAAGATTAGCATCCCAGAGGGAACTAGATAAACGGAAGAATCAGATGAGTAATGACCAGGGACAGGGCGAAACTCACACTAACCTTCATATGATGAGATAGGCTAAAAGTGGTCAAGCAAAGGGTGAATAGTGAAGTTTGAGAGACTGAATATTTGATTGTAAATTAAATTGCTGTTATTTAATTTCACTCTTTGTATTTTATTATTTAACTGTTGTCGACATTGCTGACTGGGGGCTCAGAGCTATACCAACATTTACTAACTTCTGAACCATAATCAAGCCTGGGTGGGTACCACAGCTAATAATTTTTGGGAACACCCCACCCCAACTTTTACAAACCATACAAGGTATTACAAATACCGCCACAGTGCTAAAACTAAGCCATTCATGTATTTACAGCTGGAAGATTATAAATCTAACACTCTTACAAACCTAAATTTGCAAAATGTGGTTAGCTACAATGATCAAAAATAGTATCGGACAGTTATCATTTTAAGTTAGAATTGACTAGATTGTAAGATTTTCAAGACAGAAGCTACTGATAACCATTTGTGTCCAATGTCAATATGACCTGCATTCATTTAGAAGCAGTAATGATAACAAGATTATCAAGCTGGCTGCTGTTGTGGCCATATTGGAGGTCAGACTTGGGACCAACCAGACATCATAAGAAGCCTCCTGGCTGATATGATGCTCCATTCAGGTAAATGACCATAACAAGATTTACAAAATGTCTGTCATACTGATAACAAGATTATCAAGCTGGCTGCTGTTATGGCCATATTGGAGGTCAGACTTGGGACCAACCAGACATCATAAGAAGCCTCTTGGCTGATATGATGATCCATAACAAGATTTACAAGATGTCTGTCATACTGGATGTCAGATTAGCACCATTTTTATTTTTAGAGCCAACAATACATCATACAAAGTCTAAGGGTGAAAAGTATGTCATAAAGTCATAAAGACCTAATAATGTATCCATATAACGAAGCCTTGCCTTAAAAATTTACAGCCTGTTTTTCTGTTTCTAATTTTGTGGTGTTCATTTTTTTTGGTAATCTTATCATTATATGTTTTTTTTATTCTTTTGAAGTGTTGTCAAATGTTGTAAAGCACTTGGAGCTTTTAAAGATTAGGCACTATATAAAGTCCTTGCTATTCTTCTTCTTCTTCTTCTTCTTCATCTTATTATTATTTGTATTATTATTATTATTATTATTATTATTATTATTATTATTATTATTATTATTATTATTACAACTACTACTACTATTATTATTATTATCATTATTATTATTATTATTATTATTATTATTATTATTATTATTATTATTATTATTATTATTATTATAAGACTTTCCATTCAGAAAAAGTAGCAATAACAAGATTTTTAAGATGGCTGATATATATGATCTAAGACTAACACAGCTTCGACTGAGGACCAAACAAACAGCATACAAAGTCTTTTAGTGAAATACCACACTGATATGACCATCCAGTATCAACAGCAAGATTTTCAAGATGACCACTGTCAGCCAATTATTAGATTTCCAAACAGCACCATTTTCATTTAGGACAAACATCATATGAAGTCTATTAATAAAATCTTCATGCTGATGTAATCATCCATTTTGAGATGAATGTGTGTATAAAGTTTCATGGCAATCCTCTAAGCAGTTTAGGAATAACAAGCTGCTGTAAATGAAGAGACAGATGATGGCCATAGAGAAAATCTTCAAACTTGAGCCTACAAATCACTTGCATCTTTTGTGGTGGATTGGTGTATAGTTTGTTGAAGTTTTGTTCTACGTATAATTTTATAAAAGTGCCTTGACAAATCATATACCACTTTCTTGGTATCGTCTTCATTATCAATAGAAGTAAAATCAAGTTTGTTTTCATCATTAGTGTGAATATTCACACATTAACTCTCAACTACAAAGCCTAAGTATTTTGCTTTCAAGTTAAACTACTTTCTTAATATTATTTTAATCATGCATTACAATTCCCATTTTATGATCTGAAACACATGCTGCAAGGGAAAAATCATTTTTTTTTCAAATAAAGAAAGATTGTTTTGTCAGACACTAATAAAATATACTTTTCAAAAATTATAACTCACACACAGACTTTTTAAAACATGAATGGACATAATGAACGAAAACAAAATTACTGTAAGCAAAGGAGTGCAATAAAACAATCATCAGCTGCTAAATGTTGCAATTAACTGAGTGAACTAGGTGCTTTTGGATGAGCAGTGCTGTTGATAAATGGATTTTTTTTTATTTCCCAGATAACAACTTGTTCTAGCTGAAACTGATGCCTGTAATGAAAATAGAAAGAACCTGACTTCATTAATATCTATAACACTGATTACATTGAGTACCAGAAGTCAGCATGTCAGTGGCAAAAAAACAAAACAAAAGAAGGGCTCAATCTAGCTGACTATAAGTAAACAGCATTGCACTTTGGTCTGACAGGTCTTCTTTTTCCCCTATTAGTGATTTCCATATCGCCCAATGACTTAAAGAAGAACCTAGTGATAAATAGGCTTTCATCAATATACTCTTAAGCTCTATTAGTTTTCTTACTGATCTGAAATTCCATGTTCCAGAAACACCTCATAGAGGTTTTAACACATTCCTTAAGATCTTAGAATCTAGGGCATTTACAGCTCAGACTAATGTAGCACACAATGATCCACTTATCAGTTGTCTGTACTGTATTTAGACCCATCTTAAGCTGTCCTGTCTGGCATCTTGAACCATTATTATACATATAATCATCTACTGGGGGGTGCTGTTTGTATGTAGCAGGGTAACTTGATAGATATAGTTAAATTTAAAAGATTACCATTGACCTTAATTGCTTCATACAGACATTGTTGAAATACCTGTGGGAATAAGCACACATTTCAAATTGTCTGTAGGACATCATTGTAAGCTTTGGACAATCATCTGGTACAATCCTTTATTACCGTACATTCCAACCCTTGGCAAGGAAAAAGTATAACCCATGTGACCAAAAAGAGTAATCTGAACAGAAAATGAGTAATCCACAAATAACATTGTAAAAATTCAATGAGCATATGTCCAAAATGATTTATTTACCCCTTTAGTCTTTAAACATCAATAACTGCTTCACATTTTCATATGTAGCAGTTAGAACTTTAAAAAGCAGCAGACTGTCATACTGCATATCAAAACACTTTGTACCAGCTGAGATTATAATTATTTTGCACACCAGTAGGGCACTAAGTGCTGGGTTACTGATCCTGGATCTGAATTCAGTTTTATTTTTTGTTAACAATACTGAACAATCTCTCACAGTCAGCATTAGAATGGTAGAGAAGCAATATTCCTTTCATAACTTGACAAAGAGAAAATTTATATCTTATAGCTATTGGGTCTTTTAGTTGGGGAAATAAGGTGCCATTGCAGATCAACTTGGTCCACAGGGAGTACACTGTCAGGTAGAATGCCAACTTGATATTTCGGAAGGTCTCCTAATTTTATTGGCAGCCTTTCCTGCAGCAAGGTGCATCCAATAACAGGGACCTGATATGTACATTGATGGAGTCATTTTTCAAAATATAGAATGCAACTCCTTTATGAATTTCAGTCATCACTGATGCTTTATCAGCTATAACCCCTATACAGTTCTGCCAATTTATGTTTATTCAAAGCATTATCATGCAAATAAAAAATGTTTTCTCCAGTGGAATCTACTGTTAATTCTAGTAATGAAAGAAAAGCACTCTGACTTTGCCCTTTTCATTGTTAGACACTCTTAAATAAACTGAGCAAAACTTTATCTCATCATAATCACTACTTGTGTCTGTGGAAATACCAAACGGCTCAATTTTCATGTCCTCTGTAATTTTAAGTAGTTCAGTATATTCTAAATACCTAATAATATTAGATGATTTCCTTCTAGCACATGCATATTTTTGGCAATTTTGGAATAAGGAAACTGCCATTTGAACAAAGGACCAACATAGTCATCTACAGCTAGGGGCTGTGTGTGTTCTATTAAGAACTCGGCAAATAATGCCTCTGCATTTATAAAATTTGTGTCCACAATTTAGTTCTGCTGTAAAAAAGAAGTTACTTTAGTATTGGAGTTAGTAAAACCAGCTAATTCAAGGTTCCTTTGTTTTACTACCAAGACCAATATTAAAATCCTTTCCACACAGCCTGCAATGGGCATGAAGCTGCCCTAGAATGTAACGCTGTTTATGTAATTCATGTATTCATCTCTGAATTTCTTTTTCATCTTTCTCTAATCCATCCATTAGAAAAACATTTTTGATCTTAACACACGCATCTACTAGAATAAATCTGACTTGACTTTTAGTGCCAAATACCTACAGACTGGTTCTGTATCATATATAAAATAGAACAAAGAATCTTCAAGCAAAGATTACAAATTAGCAAACCAGTCTGTTCTCTCCTAACTAAGCTATACAGCTGCTATAAATAGAAACCTTGGTCAAGTAGAATCCAGTGTGTTCTTGGAAATAGAGCAGATACTATAAATAGAACATACCACTGTTAGAAAAGAGCATGCCAGTCTATGGACAAGTGTACTCTTATCTCGCAGTTAGGTAGACGCCGTCTTTTCTAGAACACAGTCTGTAGGATTATTGAGATGTTAATAAAAATAAGAAAACAAATTATTAAGTTTTTTGGATCAGAATATACCAAAAATGCATAATCCAGATATGTTTATGCATAAGGCATAATTTAGTGAAATATAAGTGTAATGATTACCCCAAAAACATAATCGTTGGCATGTATGCATCACCCATCATCAGAGATTTCCTCATTTTTCATGAATGTACATAAAACTGCATAACCAATCACTGCATGTGCAAGTACATTTTTCTCACTTTTGTGATCCAACAAAGCCTTTCAAGCTGTTCAAATAAGCATATCTGATTTTCTCTTTCAAACAGTCACTTATGAATCAATAAAAGTCACTTTGATATCATGTAGACGATTGTTATGTTGTGTTCTTGATGCCATAATATTGTTTCTACATAATCATGAAAAACAACAAAAATTAAGCACAGAGGATTACTACCCATGTCTTGCAATAATGTCTCTAATGCAATAATTATGCTGTAATGCAATAATTATGCTGTAATGCAATAATGCAATAATTATGCTGTAATGCAATAATTATGCTATGCCAATAATGTCTGTAATGCAATAATTATGCTATGCCAAATTGGGCAGCTTCATTTCTTAATTAAAATGAAGTGTAAATTACGCAAATAAACAAATGTCCTTCAAAGGGACTGATAATCTAGCAGCCAAAGAAAATTTCCAAAACTCCATAATAGGATTGTTTCTTGTTTTAAACTGCTCAGTGTTGAAACCATCTCTAACATTCTTAAGTAATAACAGGGTTTTCAAGAAGACTGGTATGGTGGTCAATCTCAATGTAAAATCCACACTAAAAATTTTTTATTTGGAACCAACTATACATCTTTGGTGAAAACACCATCCAATGAGAAGTTGAGATAACAAGGTTTTAAAGATGGCTTCTATGGTGACCATATTTGATGTCATATTTTCACCATTTTCTTTGGAGCCCAGCAGAGTAGGAACTCTTTCAGTGAAACCCAATTGTTGATATTACTCTATTCATATGGAACAACAATAACAAGATTTTCAAGATGGCCACCGAGTCAACCATATTGAATGTAAGCTATTTTCATTTAAGACCAACTAGACATCATAAGAAGTCTAATGGTGAAAATCCCATGTGGATATGACTATCCATTCATATTGAATAACAAAAAATAAATTTTTTAAGATGGCCATCATGGCACACGTTTGGGGATTAAGATTTGCACCATTTTCATTTAGGACCAACTTAATATCACAAGACATCTTGTGGAGAAAACCCCATGTCAATACTACCATCCATCTCTGATGAGTGACAACCAGTGTCATTTTCAATAAGAACCAACCAGACCAGCAGTTTGCAACCTTAGGCCATGACCTAATCAAGGTCAAGGGGCTCCTTAGTAGGGTCATGATGGGTAATCCTATGAAATGTTTATTTAATTTCATTAGCCTGAGGGTCTGGATAGGCTTATATTTTTCTGTTAAGAAAAAACGCAAATTTATTTCCTTCTTATATTTCTTTCTTTAATTACTGTATATAAGTTGTTTCTTTACATAATCTATTAGATGTCTAGCTTTGGGGAGGTCTGGAGCTAGTATAAACCATCTTTGCTACTAAGAGCTATGTATAAAATAAAACATGCTTTTTGGAACTATCTAGTATAATTTTAAAAAAAACTGATATGTCAGAGCATTAATCAGAAGTAATAAATTAATGTAACTAAAGGTACATGGATTTTTTTTTTAAAATGGATAGTCATGATTACATTTTCATAGGTATTGCCAAATGCATGCTGGTCAGAATTACTCTCCTGTTGTCAGAACTTAGTCCAATAAATCAACCCCCAAAATCTGTGTTGATACTGATGGATGACATGTGGAGATGGGCTGATTTAGCGGTCTAGTCAGAACTAGCCAAGTGTTGAGGACAAAATTAATCATTATGTTGTCAGAATTACCCGAAATGATATGGTTGGATAATAAAATATATCTAACTTTCAGTAGCAGTCTCTTGTGTACAACCAATATTTGAGGAAAAATCTCAATGTTGGTATTATCCAAAGTTGACCTTTGATCCAGAGGCATGAACCTAACATTTGTATATATCTGTATGGCAGTGTGTCCAAAAGTGGTCAGAGTATGACCAATTTACCCTTTCATAAATCTGCCCCCAGTTTGTGTATCAATTTACCTATCAGTCATACCTGACCTATATAACAATATAAGTGAAATAAGTGAATCTGACAGGACAAAAGCATGACATGACAAAAAAATGTAAGTGCATATATGATCTTTTCAAGTGTCAGCACTTTGCATAATGATAATGTGAAATGTCATATTTGAAACAGCTGTAAATATCACATGTACATATAAGAAAAAATTTAGTAATATTTCTGGTCTAAATAAGCCCATACATTGGTCTGAATAAACCTAAATTAGCCCATACATTGGTCTGAATAAACCTAAATTAGCCCATACATTGGTCTGAATAAACCTAAATTAGTCCATACATTGGTCTGAATAAACCTAAATTAGCCCATACATTGGTCTGAATAAACCTAAATTAGCCCATACATTGGTCTGAATAAACCTAGTCCAAACACAAAAGAAGGCTGATTCAGACCATGGCTGATTTGGCACAGGCTTATTCGGTCCAAATTTTGGATTTGGACCAGATTAAATAAACACACTGGGATTGAATTGTCCACGATTTTTGACATAACATATAGTTAATAAATAAGGTGTATAATTAAGCCTCTTTGTTGTTTACCAATTGTATGAAACAATCACAGTTTATTGATGACTGTATGAATTAGAGTTGCTTGATTTAAGCTGTGGACAGTACAGAGTTGATTTCAGAATAAATGGAGCCATCAATTATCAGCTCATGAACAGCTATAACAACTATGAAATACAACTTATAAAAATTACTGTATTTTATTAGCTTTTTTATGGTATCATAAAAAAATGTGCATGATTCGGTTATCCAGAAAACTCGTTAATCTTTGAAGATGTCAGGATTAATGAGGCTCCTCTTTGTGTGTGTGTGTGTGTGTGTGTGTGTGTGTGTGTGTGTGTGTGTGTGTGTGTGTATGTATATTATTGTATAATACCATTAAGGTGATTTCATGTAGTCAGAAATTTTGTTGTGCTTTATTGATAAAACTGCAGACTCCTGTGATATATATATATATATATATATATATATATATATATATATATATATATATATATATATATATATATATATATATATATTCTTTATTTTGGTTCAAATCTAATAGTTAATATGAAGTTTGTTCTGATTTAAGCTAAAAGTTTGCTGTCTTACATAAATTTAAATATATCAACTTTTTATATTCTCTTAGTCTTAGTATATCTGCAAAAACAATAATAAATAAATAATGTGTGTTACATGGTTTTTCTTATAACAGTTCATGGTCCGAATCAGCCCGTCATCTGGTTCGAATCACCACGTAATTTGAGCTGAATAAGCCATTCATTTGGGCTGAATCAGCTATGGTCCCAATCAGCCGTGGTTCGAATCGGCTAGCGTTCGTCCAAACACGCGATGATAATTGGTCCAACTTCAATAAAGTTAGAATATTAAAACATAACTTCATATCTAATCTGATGAAAATATTAACATTATCGAAAACAGGATACCGTCATTGTAAATAAAACACCTTTTTGCGCTTGTGGTCATCGGAAATAAGTGCCAACTTTTCATTTTTGCTAAGTGCTTCCATCCTTGAATGGTGATCCGTTCTATTCCTAGTACTAGTGGCAGTACCTATGACGGCTTGAGGGCCGAAGCTACTCACTCACAAGTTTGAGATCACTCCTACGGATCTTACCTCGAATCTAAGACACGGTACAAATGTTGTCCCAGTCTATTTTTAGAGTATGTGTCCTCATTTGTTAGAGATACAAGAGCTAGATTTAGGCAATCTTAGTATTGATTTAGGCCTAAAGTAGACCAACAAGTAGGTTTCTGCTTATATATATATATATATATATATATATATATATATATATATATATATATATATATATATATATATATATATATATATATATATATATATATCGTAGCTGCTGTCAGATATAAAAAAGCAGACCTACTTGTTGGTCTAGGCCTAAAGGTAATTGTTTATTCTTTAGAATTTGAGCATTATAATTTCGTTATCTTTGTGTATATTTTTTAATGTATTTTAGATTAACATGTGGTTTATCATGATTTGGAGAAAGTGAAAAGTTTAATACTGAGAAACAAACGTAGAACTTAATTGAGAAAAAATATCTGTGAGCCGAGCCCACTATTTTGATACCTGCCAATCGGAATAGACCTAAAAGTTACGAACGATCACATTTGTTTTCACTCGTAACTCCTCAGTTAATTCTAATCAATCCAATCATCCAAATCGCCGAGATAATTCGAATAGCTTCAGTGTCTCTTTATGCAGAGAAAAATTTCCGGCAAACAAAATGTACGATTTTTTTTATGGTACCAAGGAACATTTTTTAGGCACATATATAATGGTACATACACCTGCCTAATATAAAAATTCATAAAAAATGAAACACACGAGTGAGGTCAAAAAAGGTCTACAATTTTTTATGGGTAGATTAAAGCACAAAAAAGAATATTATTCACTTGACCTGACAAGTCAGTGGAAATTTCTAGAATAAAAAGTTGATGCACCCTCACCTCCAAATTTAGACATGCATTTTTCCTGTCCGAAAGCCATTTTTGAGAGAACGTGATGTTCACAGTGCAAATACAAGCCCTTTCTCGAGATGATCATTTGGAAAAATATCGTGTAATTAATAGCCTGATGCAATTTAAAATAAATGTCACTCAGGCAGTTTTTGAGATATCCTGCTAACCTTGAACCAACGTTTCTACTGCTATAAATGGCTAGCTCTGCTTCCAATCCAACAATTTGTATTCACTGGCTACATACACTTGCAGTGTCTGCATGACATGTACATGCTTCACATCAATTACAAGAACAACACCAGATGGAACAAACAACTTCACAAATATATCCATATATTTAATTATTAAATAATATTAATTCAAAAAGTCATACCACATCCTTAAGTTAAGAAATACAAAAATTTCCCTGCCACCTGTAAACTACTGCGCCGACATACAGCCAATCTATCCGAATGTAAATCGGAAATAAAATATGATATTTCGAATGATGCCAAAACTTTCATGCAAGTAGGCTCACCCATTTCCGTCAAATCATGCAATAACGTCGGAATGTATTCGATGATTTGCCCTGGGCGCAGAGCACCACATATGTTACAACAACAACATCCATCAATGTACGCCTTAAGCCGTCATAGTGCTTGCGCCATGTGAACGAAAGTGTGTGTGTGTGTGTGTGTGTGTGTGTGTGTGTGTGTGTGTGTGTGTGTGTGCGATTTGGATTTTTAACGCAGCTTTCACATTTTTTCAGTCTCATCACTACGATATATACAGTGTGACAGTTATTAGTTACGACAACAACGGCCGTCAATGTACTCCTTGCGCCGTCATAGTGCTTGCGCCATGTGAACGACAGTGTATGTGTGTGTGTGTGTGTGTGTGTGTGTGTGTGTGTGTGTGTGCGCGCGCGATTTGATTTTTAACGTAGCTTTAACTTTTTTCAGTCACATCACTACTATATATACAGTGTGACAGTTATTAGTGATGTCTACCACTGGGGCATCATGCCGCAGACATGTAGCATGATGTCCCACCCAATCAAATTATCCTGACACCAGGCCGACCAGTTCTAACACTAACCTCTTAGCGTTGAGCGCCTAGCGAGGCAGATGTTAGTACCATTTTTTATAAGTCTTTGGTATGACTTTTTGACCGAGGTTCGCACTTGCGACCTCGCGCATACGAGGCGGACGCTCTAACCTATAGGACACCGGAACGGTTGTGAACCAAAGTAGTTCAAAATAAAATCTCGATGGCGACAAATTACATCTGTGGTTTATTTCACGACCTGCGGAAATGACTGAGTGATATTCCGATCTAAATACGCAATGGACTAATTTTCTCGACATGGAATGAAATAGGACACTTTATGCGAAATGGAATCATAAAAAAATCTTATTATAGTAGTATAACATTAAATGAATAACACAAATATAATATATTCTTTTTTCAATTAATATAATCGAGATACTGTAATAATTGACATGTTACGATCTTATTCCATGCAATGGGAATAACTGCTGCCTGTGACGAAGAAGACTGCCTTTATACGTAAACGACTTGTTACATAAATGTAAATGCGGAAATTAACGTGAATTATACCGTTTTCTTAACTTATCCAACTATTTAACATATTTTACTTTAAACCTCATACATTGCTTTCTTTGATTGTGAAAGGCAACATGGCAGTCACCACCTTCATTAAGGAAGCACCAACATCTTTCAAAATGTCTAATACACAACTGACAAGTGTAAAATCCAGAGGTCAACGCAAGAAATGTCGCGGTATTGCCATTTTCGAATATAATAGTCATAAAATTCAGGAACCACATACAAAAAGCTGCAGAGATTGTGGGGTTTTTTTCTCGGTTTTACCTCGGTGAAGTTGTTTTAAGCGTATTCACTTTTTTAATTATATAAGTTGCATACAGATTTGAAATCACATGATCAAGACTCAGTGGACAATTCCATTCTATCCCAGTGTCAATACAACAACAAAAGTTAAGTTAAAGAGTACTGGTGGAGGGTGTTGTCTGTTCAATTCATTTTCAATTTATTTAAACGTTGATGAATCATGAAGTGCAGAACTCCGCTATAGATGCTGTATATTGAATTGGTAACAAACCAAATCAAAGATCAGGCAACGCTGACAGTATCACATACTAGTACTGCTCACATGGCACTATGATAATGACTGTATTGAATGTGCAAAAACCAAATCATTATTCTACTATTTGGTCAATGCGATCGTTATCAAATCTGCTGAACGTACCTGTGGAATTAGTGTATCCAAACATAGATGGAGCACACATTAATCACATTGTCAAGAACACCTTTCGCCGATCCGTAAAGTGGATCAATAGCACACTTGCAGACAGAAACTCGTTTGCTACTAAACGAAAAGGTAAGGAAAATTACTTCCTTAATGAGTTTGTTCCACATGTGGATGAGAAACAACAGTTAACTTGCACTAACAAACCAAAATAAAGAAAAAAAACCCCACTCGAATGTTGTATCCCCTAATCGATTTGAAAATCGGAAAGTGGAGGATGTTGACAAACAAATGTTGGTTACAAATGAAGAAATGTGAAGGATGCCCCCACTGTGGCAATTGGTTATGGGGGATTTGGGGTGGGGTGCTTCCAATATTTTATTTAAATTATTGTAGAAATCTCATCCAGGCTCGATTCTGGTTGGAAGTTGAATTAATGAAGTTAAATTTACAGCTCCGAGCCCCCAGTTACCGATGTCGACGGTTAAATGATTTAATATACAAAAAGGGTGAAGTTCAATTAATAATAATTTAAAAACAATACAAATTCAAATAATTCAAATTTCCCAAGCACACTTCTTCCGCTAGACCTTTTAACAGCTTATCGCATCATTTGATTCGAGTGTGAGAGATTTCCACCTGCCCTTGTATTCTATTCATCTGTATATTATTTTCTCCTATTTCCTAAGTCCTTCTCTTCCTCCCTGACTTCCTCCAAGTTCTTTCTCATTCTCTTCTATTTCCTCCTCCAGACTACTTTTCCCCCTCCTCCACCTTCTATTCCTCTTCTCTATGCCGACTACACCTTTGTCGACTCCGACTAATCTGCCAGTCTTACTTCCATCTCCCCTCTTAGAGACTCAGAACTACTGAACTTAAACCGGAAGTTCCGTTTCTCAAAAAGCTTTATGTAAAAACAAAAGAACGGTACAATATGTTTCCTTAACACTCTCGTCTCACCCTACACACAGCCTATCTTCAGAAAAAGGCTATTAAATTTCTCCGGTCACGCATTCATTCACACCGAAATACGCATACGTTCTTGTATGGTAAAACACAACATAAAAAACACAGCATAATAAAAGCATGGTATCAATTACTTTTGTACATACAACAATAAATTGATTCACATCAATACATACTCGCAATTCCATCATATTAAACAATATCACAATAATCAGAGGCATCTCTGACATTACAACTCACACAAAATATACACATATCTAAATATCCGTGCTCTAAAATACTCACACATCTATTGCAACTTATCTTACATACTTTAATAATTTTCCCAAACTCACAATTCAACCATGTGTAAGCTCTAACATAACGCATTACTAAATATGCTAGTTACTACAAAGTAACCTACCAGCAAATTACAAATTTAATTCTGACCGCAGCTAACAATCTACATAATTTTCTATGTAAAACTCAACCCGTTTCTCAAATACGCATATAAATGAAACACTACAAATGTAATTCTACTCACTAAATAGTCCCAGTAATTAAGTATTCATACTACAAATAATTACAATTAATTAATGTTCTGCAAAACCGAGCAAATAACTTACTGACCTTTCGAAGCTTTTCTTCTTTTACAATTTGGTCCTAAGTTTTACCGCCAAATTATTTTTTTGACGGTGCTCTCCCTGTTTGATTTTTTCAGACCATTTGGGGAGGCCCTCCTGCCCTACATCTATAAGATTGTTCTATTATATATATATATATATATATATATATATATATATATATATATATATATATATATATATATATATATATATATATAAATATATATATATATATATATAATTCTAAAGTGGTGTATATTGTGGCATTATACTTTTTTTTATTCCTATGCTGATTATCTATTATGTATGTATAACTGTGAATTTATTTTTTTTAATTAATTTTTTAATTAAAAAAATATCATGCCTTTCGCCATCAGGAGTTTGATCTTCGTGAAGGAGAAAATTTTCCATTGTTAGCAAGTCTTGTTTATCTATCCATTACTCTCTCTCTCTCTCTCTCTCTCTCTCTCTCTCTCTCTCTCTCTCTCTCTCTCTCTCTCTCTCTCTCTCTCTCTCTCTATCTCTCTCTCTCTCTCTCTCTCTCTCAGTGATTGTTGTTCGGTCAAAATATTCTTTGGCGTTTCTGTTGATTTGAAATCTTGTGTTGCCAGGGATAAGACTATCTATACTTGTTTTTTGTTTTGGTAGGTTGGAGTCACTATAATTTCATGGTTCATATTGTCTCTGCTGTTGTTGTTGTGAAGTTAGATTTGTTCCTGATGTTTCCACTTCCTTTTGTAGTGTTGTCCCTTCTAAAGGTATTGATACCATTACATGTGTTTTGGCCATTCTTGGTTCTCTTAATAATGATGCTTTGTTTGACTCTTGTTGTTTCTGCTCTTGTATATGATTTTTATTCTGGTTGATATCTCTGTTGTATTTGTTGAATTAGCTTGGTCTTATTAAGTATTGTTGATATTTCTCTGGATTGTTGTTCTTGATGTTGTAGTTGTTGTTGCTGTTGTTTTCTGGTTTCTTCCTGATTCTCTATGTGGTGCTCTATGTTTATGGGACATGTATGTGGAGTATGTCCTTTCTTCCCACATTTACTGCATATTATATCATACATGCACCCCTTGTACCACGATTTGGTTAGAAATCCAAATAGATAAAATGCTAGCTTACTTTCCCTCATTTTGCTTTTTTCAATTTCAAAAATTCTTGTTCCATTGTATATCTTTGTCAAAGGAATAGTTGCAAGTTTTGGTGATATAACTTTGATGTTGAACTTCTCTTTGAATGTTTCTACTGTTTCTTGCAAAGGTACTTCCAGTGAGATATCGGATAGATGTAACTCTATTGTTTGCTTCTTCATTTTCCCAATGATTGGTGTCGGTTCTTTCGCTATAATTGGTTGTCCTTTGTCATTTTCTCATAAGGTAGTATCGCTCGTGTCCCTCTTGGTCTTGGCATGTATCCTTTGTATCCATTCGGGTTGATAGAGTATATTTGTTTTACGTAATCGGGGTTTAGAACTTTGATTGCTATCATGAGATCTGACGTTCCTGGTATCAATTCTCTTGGTATCTTTGACGTATCCAATTTATATGATACCTCGGTTGTTTCTATTCTTTGTGTCTTGAAAAATTTCTCCATTTGTCTAATTCCGCTTTATGGACAGCCATTTTCTCTCGTGCACCTCGCTCTCGTGAGTTGATATAACCATTCATTTTCCATGTAGAAATCTGTACTTATTTCAGTAATACTTGTTTTATCTTGTAGTTTGTTTTGTCTTTTAGTTTTTTTTTCTGGAATAAATTATTCTATTGATTCTATGTATTGATGATTCTATCTCATATCTGCTTTGTTCTGGCCATTTTCAGATTTACTTCTTCACTTCAGTCGACAAAGAGAACTTTTCTACTTACTATAAAATTTAACAATGCCATCATTAAATCTCATCAACAATGCACTCTATGATGTTTGCCCCTAGCTGATGACTATTTCTTAACATCGACTTCCGAAAATCAAACCAGTAATCGCGAAAATCTAAAAAATTATTATATGAAAATGGCGCATATTCCAATTTTTTTTTACATTATCTTCATGTCTGCCTCTTTTGTGTTAATTACATTCATTTAGAATCAAATTCATCATTTTCTTATGATACATGACCAAACAAGTATTGATTATAAGGCACATATAAACTGAAAAAAAATAAGTTAGCCTTCAAAATATTTTAAATTTGACGACAACATTCACCAAAGTACATCAGAAATTACCAAAAGTGGTGAGGGAGTACATCAATCGACAGTGAAGATTCATCCGAAGATGAAACGAAGTCATTCGGACGCAACAACAAATACCTGGTAGAAATTAAAGAGATAACAATAAATAGAACAAGTAACTTTTAAAAATAATGCAGGGACATGGCCTTCACAAAATTGAGAAAAACAAATTATATTTTATGGTAATAAACCATTTGCAGTTAAAATATTTTTTAAGTTGTTAAACTGAAGGACAGCTAGTCTAACTTTTCATAAATTTTAATTTACATTGGTTTTATTCCGAATATCGAGAAATTGCGAAATTAAGCTTTTGTTCAATGCAAAAGCCTAAAATCATGTTTAAAGAAGGTTAGGCTTCCATCAACGTATGTGTTTTTTCATCTAAAAGTAAAGCTAACCCGCGTGTACAGCAATCACTTGGCGCAAGAACGCGTAATGGCGTTGGCGTGTATCCGAATACTTTTTCACGTTATTTTTGTGATAATAAAAGACTATCATCTATTCTCATCGATGGAATAGCAATATATTCACCTATTAGTAAATCAGTATTGATACACTGTTTAAGAGCAATAGACAAAGCTACCCAGTTGTTGTGAAATGGGATCATTGTGGTCAAGTGAAAGTTTGCGTTATTACTTCTCCTAAACAGAATAATAAAATTATGAACCTTATATCCATTTGATTGACGATAAAGATGGAATCAGACCCAAAATTGATATATTTTTAGATATTTTTTAAAAATAATTTTGGGCAAAGGTAATTAATTATAGTAGATGTACAGCAGAATAAAAATGATTATTTTTTATATCAATAAGAGTTAAATTTGTCAGTTGTATCCGTTTATACTCAGTAAAATAGTCCATTAAATTTCTTTTTTTAATACACAATGAGTAATATTAGGTAAACTTTTTTTCAAAGAAAAACCTAACACATGTTATTTTTTTTTCAAGTAATAAGCCTGTTTTCTCTTAAACCAATTTTTAATAAGTTTCTCAAACAGAACATTATTCGACTTTTCATTCCTTGAATTTTTTTTTAAATATAAAAAACAACAAACAAACGAAAAACAAAAATAAACATGCCTCAAATTTTGAGACTGGGTGGAACCCTGTCAACGAAATTTACACAAAACTGTAGGTCATTAAGTAAGTTTAAATGTATAATTTGAACACAGACATCGTTTCTATGGGGTGTTCTGTATCATGTAGAAGTGGTCATATGGGCCTAATTTAATGTGAAATGTTGTCAGCTAGTTTAAGGTGAATTCGAAGAATAATTTTTGTAACAATAGGTGAAGAGGTCTTGGAATTGGAGCCAAGGAATAATTGTCACCAGTTTGTGTACTAAATATTAGGTCATGGTGACCCAGTGTTGGTGTGCACCACATACCCATCCCGTCACAAGATACACAAAATGGTAAGTTTAATGATAACATATATAGTGGTCTACAAATCTGAAGAACATATAAAGAGGATGGATACATTTTTTTTTACATCAGGTTTGAAACAAAGCTTGAAAAGTACTACAGCGACCTAATTTTGGTGTGAAACATGCCCATCCTAAGTTGCACTCCCAGAAGATAATTTTGTTTTGTAATAGACTGAGTGTTGACATTAAAGCATTGATACACATTTTAAGCATTTGGCAATAGATTCTGTAAAGTAGGGTAGAGTGAAGTGACACATTATTTATACATAGCTGGTTAAAGATTAATTCAGGTATCTTCAGTAGATCAAATATCATCCCTCTGACAGTAATTACGTTTTCTCCATACCTGTTCAAAATAAATATGCTGTTGTTATCATTTTTAAAGCTACATGGGTAGCTGTAGGTCAGGGTGCTATCATGCAGACTACATTAAAGAGAATATTAGATTAAAATTAAAATATTAAAATTAGATATTTAAGCAATAAATTAAATTCGTGTTTGGATTATTAATATCAATTCCTTGCTGTTTATAAGAAATTAAATGTCCCCAGCAGTACAGTAAGAAGTAAATTTATTTGTTGAATAACTAATGAGAGAGAGAGAGAGAGAGAGAGAGAGAGAGAGAGAGAGAGAGAGAGAGAGAGAGAGAGAGAGAGAGAGAGAGAGAGAGAGAGAGAGAGAGAATATTAGTGTTACAAATACATGCAATACATTGTTGTCTTCTATATCACTGTTAAAATATTGTAGTCATTTCCTTATTTTTGTCCAGTGCATTAGTATTTTTGAAAGATATTGGCTGAAACTGAAGATATTTCTTCATAAATTTTACATGATAATACATACATTATATTTTGCACATTAAAGCTTGCAAATGATTCAGAAAACTTACACATAAGCTTCCCCTCAATGGCTGAATTTCTCCCAATCACAGCTTTTGAAGGCTGTACAATTTTGTAATTCTTACCAATATCATATTTCTTTTTTAAAATGTTTCTTAACTTTTGTATTTTATTGTCCAGAGGTAATTTAATCTAGTGATGTTGAGTTGGCCATCAATATTAAACTGTATTTCTTATTTAGGAATGTTGAGTTGGTAATCAATAGTAAGCTGAGGGATGTCGAGTTGGTAATCAATAGTAAGCTGAGGGATGTTGAGTTGGTCATCAATAGTAAGCTGAGGGATGTTGAGTTGGTCATCAATAGTAAGCTGAGGGATGTTGAGTTGGTCATCAATAGTAAGCTGAGGGATGTTGAGTTGGTCATCAATAGTAAGCTGAGGGATGTTGAGTTGCTCATCACTGTATTTATGATCTAGTGATGTTGAGTTGTTCATCAATAGTAAACTGATGGATGTTGAGTTGTTCATCAATAGCAAACTGTATTTCTTATCTAGTGATGTTGAGTTATTCATCAATAATAAACTGATGGATGTTGAGTTGTTCATCAATAGCAAACTGTATTTCTTATCTAGTGATTTTGAGTTATTCATCAATAGTAAACTGAAGGGTGTTGAGTTGGCCATCAATAGTAAACTGTTTTTCTTATTTGGGTGTGTTGAGATGCTCATCAATAGTAAACTGAATTTTTGATCTTGGGATGATGTAAAGAATTTCATGAGAATAAACAGGCAAAATATATTGTTTTATTATAGCCTCTTTTAAACATAAAGAGCAGAATGATTTGTTACTAATGAGTTATTATATTTCCAATATGTCCTATGCTTTATTTCTAAGTGTTTTTCTGTCCTTAAAGGAAGCTGTATAATGTACCATTACTCAGATTCATGCTCTTGTTTTAATCTACATGAAATTCTTAGGAAAACCACATGCTAGAGACCAAAACTGAATCTCTTTAAATATTATTGATTGAGAGTGAACAAAAAACAGAGTGATTCTGCAAGATCTTTTTAATGTCAAAATGACAAATGCAACAAACATAAGCTGTTTTATCCTCAAATGTTGACATTTTTCTCATTTTGGTATGCAGGATGTTAAAGTTAAATTCTAGTCAAACAAACCAACATATTACAGAAAATAAGTGCAGATCTGAATTTTCTAATTACATAATATTATCTGAAAAAATTACTTTAAAAAAAAAATGGATGAACATAAGCAACATGATCCAACAGTCAAAGCCTCTGTGCAAGGTGTCCTGCTTCAATATCAACTTTTTCCATATCACATATCGGTTGATCTGAAATCAAGAAGAAATCTAATCTTGTCTACTTAAGTGGAAATTAGCCAAGTAAATTTTTTCTTTTTCATATTTAACTCTCTCCAGATATCAACTAATATTAATTCATGTGTCATACCTACCAGTACCTCTCTCGCTTTACGCTGATTTATATGAACATAATTTTCTGCATTTTTATTGGGGTTAATGGCTCAGTTAAAATTACCTGCCTTAATTATAAAATAATTTTGCATTATCGACAGTGATCATACTAAAACGGAGTGACTGTTGCTTCATGCATGTCATTTATAAAACTTTGATATTCATGCCCATATCATTTCATCAAAATGTATTTCTCATTTTGATTTAAGATGAAGGTCATATGAAAATGGTTGAAAATTCTAAACAGTTTAATCATCTTTCACATTTATGCATAGGGGTTTGGTTAATTGATCAGAAACTTATTACATGTATAAAGTACATAATAATTATTGTAATAATTTGACCTTGATTGCTAGATCACATCTTTTTGTCAGCCTAATACACACACACACACACACACACACACACACACACACATATATATATATATATATATATATATATATATATATATATATATATATATATATATATATATATATATATATATATGTGTGTGTGTGTGTGTGTATTAGGCTGACAAAAAGATGTGATCTAGCAATCAAGGTCAAGTTATTACAATAATTATTATGTACTTTATACATGTAATAAGTTTCTGATCAATTAACCAAACCCCTAGTCCAGACTCTGTTTATCCAGAAACCTTGCTAACTGGACATATTTAGATGGGAACAGAGTTCCTAAAACTCCATTGGCACTGTTAATCTGGAAATCCTTGTCCTGAACCAGGAAATAAAAATTGGGGATGTTATGTATGTTTAATTTAATTGTCTGTTTGTTAGTTTCAATTTTTTTTAATTTCATTACATGCTATTGTAATGTAACATTGTATGCTAGTTTTGATCTTGTCCAAAAATTTGAGTTCATTTCTGCTTAATCTGATTGAATTTTTTGATTTTGTTGTTCATTTCATTTTATGTCAGCTACTAATAGCAAAACCATTCTATCTGTTTATGGGCTTAATATCAGGATCTTTATAAATACAACAGGTAAATACATTGATTTGGGTCAGGGTTTTGGACTTTCCTAAGTGAATTTCACAGGTTTTGGTTTTGATTTTTGTAAATATCAAGATTTCCATTAGGTCTTGTTTTGTCTTAGAAAATGCTAATTGTGACCTGAAGTCAAAAAGACATTTCTATAATCTTGTAATTGTGAGGACTTGGTCATTAATGCTTTAACATCCAGCATTGTTAAGTTGTATTATATGTTATGACGAGAAGTTTTGGGCTGGAATATTTTTGGGTTCAAATTATTGAATTAAAGTGATTATTTTCTCTGGAAATACAAAAGTACTCTAATAAAATTCTTGGATAGAGACATTCACTGGAATTTATAGTATACTTATACCTAGAATTATATTTCTGTGACCCAAAAAAAGACTGTTGACACATCAACACTTCAACAGCTAACACAGAGTCATTGACTTCAGTTTAAGGATTTTTTATCTGGACTTTTACTGAATTGTATTCAGGATTTTAAATTACCAGGTCTTTTGTCTGTAATTCTTGGATTACTTTCAGAATACCTCAAGTTATTTTTTCTCATTATCGCTTTGTATTCTATGGCAATAAATTATTTTTTTTAAAGTTTACAAAGCTTTTTGTTTTTCACTCTTTTCTGTTATTTATTTTAAGAGCATAGACATGTAACTCATACAATTATTAGAAAACTTACCTCAATAGTCTAGAAATAATCTATCCAACAATAAAAAATACAGCCAATCATATAACTCAGATTCACCTAAGTAAATTTGTAGGTGTCTCAATTTATCAATCTCTGACTGGTCAAATTCAAGTGGCATGTTAAAGTTATAATTAAATTTAGTGATCACGTAATCATAAGTGTGCAAAAACTTAAAGTAGCATTGCCATAATGCAACCAGCCATTGTATATACAATGTCTATTTTTGCTACTCTCAGAAAGGTGAATTACTAATTAATTAAATAGGCTGAGATCAAATCATCCACACATGGACATATTGTCAATAAATTATGTCATTCAGTCTCTTTGTTGTCTACCAATTCTAAGTAACAATCACAATTTGGTGATTCTATACAAATAAGTTGACTGATTTAAGATCTGAACAATATAGAGCTTCATTTCAGACTAAAAAGCGACATCAATTATTGGCTGATTTGCAGTTATACAGTTGTAAAATATTACCAGATTTCCATAACACTTTTGAACTGCAATATATCACTTTGTATTCTTTTCTATACTTTTTATATTACATGTATTATGGCTGCACCATCAAACAATAGTAGATGAGTAGAGATAGAAGCCAGCATAAAAAAATATTTTCCAGTAATTGTTTAAACTTCTATTTATTTACAAGTGCATGTTGTGATAAAGTGAAAAAAACACAAGTCAGTACATATATTCATTAATTTATTTTAATCATTCTTGAATATACATGTACAGCCAACCAATATATTTGCACATATATACAATATGATGACATTGTAAAATAAAACCATGCATGATTCAATTAAATTATCCTAAAAACTCATTAATCTGGACATATTAACTGGAAATGAAGGTGTCCAGACTAATGAGGTTCAACTATATATATATATATATATATATATATATATATATATATATATATATATATATATATATATATATATATATATATATATATATATATATATATATATTACCTGAATTTTTTAAAATTTGTTTTTCCTGTAACTAAAATGTGCTGACAACCGAAGCCATGAATCAAGAAAGGCCATGGCCTCCATCTTTGTGGCTCAGTCAGTATTTTTATTCAGGCTTCCTGTTCATTTGTAGAATTATCTTGAGATGCCTTTCTTTAAAATCTCAAGCCCCACCAGCCATATTTAATTTGAATTTGTCATTACTCTAATAAAATGTATAACTATGCACAGTATTGAGTACAAATCCAACTTTTATAAAATTCTTTCCAATTACAGCTCCTCACCAAATTTAGCATCATGTATACAAAGAATTACAACAATGTAATAATCTTTCTTATTGAGTCAGTGATTGTAATTCTTTACTGTTGTATTTTTAGGAGTAGTCATAGTAGTTAGTTAACTGGATTTTTTTAAATAGCACTTTCAAGAAAGATTTAGCTAATTTGTGCAGCAAAAATGGTCACTAAAGTGCTGTTAACAGGGACAAACTGGTTAATTTTTAATGGTACATTCAACATATTTTTAGTTTAAGTAGAAGTGGTTACTAAGTGCCATTATCAGGTACAAACAGCTGACACAGTCTGGCCAGAGTGTAACAGACTGGCAATACTTCAAATATGAATCTGACACATTACAAACTGAACCACTATAGCATGCAACAATAGTGAAAGTGAAATAGCAGCAATATAACTAGTGAAGTATCAAATCAATGCTGGAGGATAAAGAAAGTTAGCAAATTTAGTCTGTATTTAACGCATCTGGAGGTTTATGCAAAAGGCATTTAAATAAGTCTTGAAGAACTGTCTTAACATTTTTTAACATATAATATATATATTAATATAATATAATATACCTACTTGAGCTTTTCAAACCTGCCAACCCTAACAAGACCTTTTCCGTCAGGCAGTCAATACTTTTCCAAACATTAGACCACATTTCAGTAAGGCGTAACCAAATGTAATGTTGTTGTTGTACGGTTTTCTACCATTTTTCAGCACAAGATAGGATATACATGGTAGCCAGTATCAGTGGTGGAGGAAGAAGCTGGTAAAACCACGGAAAGAACCACCAACCCACAAGAAGCTACTGGCATGCTTTCTCACATACTCACATTGGCTGAACCCAAGACTTGAACCCATGCAGACAGAGGTGAGATGGCAATGATCCATGACACTGAGCACATTAGACCACTCGGAAAATATAGTGTAATAATATTGATAATAAGTTCAGAAGACAACTAGAAAAGTTCATAAAATACTCTTAGCCAATTACCTCCGGTTCATTTTCAGAAACTGCAGTTCCAAATGCATTGGAGGTCAATGGTTCCTTGATTTGTGTATATCAGGTAGTGGCACAGCAATCTCTTTCTTTAAGCTGACATGATGTGAAGTTAAATAATCGTGATTTTGCCTTTTCTGTTTTAAATCCAAGCTCAGCCAAGAATATGAAGATTCCATTTAATGCCTAAGTGCTAAATATTTGAACATTTAAAAAGCTCACTGTCCATTTCACCTTCATTGCATTTTCATTTGTTGAAGATTTCTGGACAATGCTGTTACATAAAAGAGTCATTTTGCAGGTTTATTGTGTAACTAAATATAGGCATATTGAAGTGTTTAAGGTACTCCTATAAAGTTAGTCTGGTTCTCTGACCAGTTTTACCTTAGATCTATTATGAAACCCAGAAGTAGACCAAATCTAAACAAGCCAATATCATAATTTTACTAAAATGATAATATTTTCATATCTTTTGTATTATTCCATAAATCAATAATCTAAGGGTTATTTCAGTAAGATGTACAAATTGTATAAGTTGGCAGGTCCAACTTTGTGTCTGACAAATAGGACATTTTAAAGATCCATACTTTTGAAAGCACTTTCATTTTCAACATAATTTGTAATCCTAAAACAAGTTAATAGTTTTTGTTGTTGTTGCTGTTGTTGTTGTAGGGTTAATGCCATTTGTTAGCACATGATATGCAATACATGGCAGCCAGTATTAATGGTGGAGGAAGAACCTGGAAAAACCAATGAAACAACCACTGACCCATAATAAGCTTACTGGCAAGCTTTCTCACAGACCCATGAGAAGCTATTGGCAAGCTTTCTCACAAGTTAATAGTAGAGTGCTGTTACTACAATGCTGGGTCAGAAAGAAGGGCACCAGATGCATGCAAACGTGTAATATATATCGTTCATAATATAACAAAAGTACATGCAACCCATATTTAATAGCCATCTTTGTAATACCTAGTAGGACATTGTCGACTCTGGTGATTATCAACTAATTAGTCTCAGTGACCTGGCTCTCTGATCATGATAACTATGCAGTCTTGAACTAAAGTTACTGCACAGAAACCATTTAGTTCTTATTTGGGTTGCCATGTTCATAACCTCTGACTTCTAGATCAAAGAATTTATAGGGTACTTTATGAACCTAAGTGCAAGCCAACCAAAAAATTTGGTCAAAGAACTTATGCTAGAATAAAAGTTATTCTGCAAATCCATTTTTCTTTGCCCCGCCACCAAATCAATAGTCCTTATCTGTAACAGGAGTATACAAATTTATACAATCTATGGTTGTGCCTGGGCAACCAGCTCTGCAAATATAGTTGCCCAACATATTCTTCTACTTGCCTTTTAAAGTATTACAATTGTCTCCTAACACTATTAATCCTAATGACTCATATTTGATACCATCAGTCCTACTAATGCAAAGTGTCACACACAAATATAATCTATCTGAGATCAGTCAATAAATAATATTTTTTTTTTGTTCCATGGTGTCTTGTTGTCTGTCTGCCTACTATTAGTTGGCAAACCCTATCCAGAAACTTATCCATAATTTTTATGTGCAAGCCAATATAATATGCAACAAATATTGGGATTGATTTAATTATTTCAACTTTCCATATTCTTTGCCATATTCTATGAGCTCATCTTAGCCAGCTCCAGTCACTGTCAAATACTCTGTGTTTATTTCTTCAACTGACTAATAAAAAAATTTAACGCTAGATCACAGGCATTCAGTGTGTCAGGCTGAAGACATCACTATCCAATGATGGTGTGTTGACAAATGACAAACATCTGCTAGTCTTGTTCCTGTAAGGTTTTATGCCGAGTATGGACTATGATTGCTTAATCAAATGAGAAACTGACAAATGTGGATTAATGTTAGTAAAGAATTATATGGAGATAATTCATTCAAATATGATGTAAGCACCCAGAAATAAAATGTAAGGATCAAATGTTTGCATCTGGAAAATAAATAAAATTCTATTATAATTTTTTTAAAATCTTCCATTTGGGTAAACAAATGTTTGCCTGGCATTCAATATGTAGTTTTTCAGGGTTCCTATGCAATGGATATTTTTACCCCTGCCTTAAGTGAAAACTCTTGCAACTTTGATCACAACTGGTGCCAGGTCTGGAATTAAAATATGAAACCAAACTTTTTTTTCTTTGAGTCACTGTGGTCTTAGCCTTATTATCTCAGACTCCAATTTACAACCATCCACAAAGTTTAGTTCAGTCCTGTATGTAAAACTAAAATGATCTTATTTCTCTTCCAATCAGTTATGTTTAACTTATACATTTTGACCCTAAAATCAATAGGATTCCATCTTACCCAACATACAAGTCCAACACAAACTTTGGTCAAGAACTGAAATGAAACCATATTTTTTCTTTCAGTTTACAGAAACCTTTAATATCTGGTCTTTTGACCCCCAAACTGAGAGCCTTCTTCCAAAATCCAAACCCACTCATCCAAGTTGCAGCATGTTCCATTATATTTTAATCAATGTTAATATAAAACAGCCATGAAAAGAGTACACAGCATAACTTGGAGATATGATGAAAGTACAAGATCATATAGTTATAAAAAGGAACTTTCCCTTGAACCTGAACCTGAGACTAAGTCCCATTTGTATGTACATTTACACATTTTATACCCTATAATACCCCATCAAGAGATGAAATGGGGAACATTCCTGGTTAAAATATTGATATACCAGTAATTAGCAATATTCCTGCCCCCCCCCAATATCCACCCAGAATGGCAAATGAAATTTATACCGCCATAAACGAAAGGTCTCCAAGGTGGGATATGTATGCAAGTGATAAATACTTAAGCTCTGCTAACTCTGACTAGTCATGATAAAATTAATAAATATTAAACGAAAAACTTTGTTAATTTCATGATCAAAATTCAGACTTGAATAATTAGTATGCATCTAGAATTTCTCTATGATCCTTTCTTTCATAGCTGCGTGCTAAATCTTTGGAAGATCTTAGCAAATCTTCTCTGTAGTCCATTAGATCTTGCCAGTTTTTCTGCAGTTTTAATAATTCTGTGTTCTTACGAGACTCATAATGAAAATCTGGTCCTGTAGATTCATACCTGCAAAAATGCATGAAAAATATCGACTGAAAGTATGCAAGACACAAAAATCCAAACTCAAGGCTCACACAGAAAGAGAAATTATATATTTGAACTGGATTTCTCAGAGAGTAGGAGCTTACAAGATATTTCTGCTTGTATGGCTTGTATGGTCACATTTAATTAGTTTTGCTGCTTAAAATGATTTCATCCGAAGATGCAGTCTACTTTGTTGGCTTGGTCAACAGATGGTCAGCTAGAGAAGAATTAGAATCCTTAAACAATTATAACCAATTATTGTTAATCCTAGAGAGAAAGTCACAGTGACCCAGTTTCAGTGCCTCACATTCACTCCTCTCACAAATGCACAGTAATTTTTGAAGTCAATATGTACAGTACTTAAGAAGGTATAGTCCTGATAGGGATGCTGAGTGTAATTTTTTTATAGTGAGTTTCATACATCCTGGAAAATAGTTAAAAATGATCAAGGTTTGGTACACCACTTTGTTAATGCCAAGATGTATACAAGTGTATGTTTGATGTCACTAGGTTTAGTAGTATCAAAGTCACTATCCATGGGTGCCTGCAGCATAGGTCAATGTGAGTCACATGTCCTCCACCCCGGAAATCATACTGCAAACAAATATATAAACTCTGACAAGTTTAATCATGCAAATTAAGCTTGAAATATGTCACAAGATTTTGTTCAAAATGCTTAATAAATATTAGCTTTAGTTTCAGACTGCTTCTTATACTACCAGCCATGACTGACTGCCCCTCCACCTGAAAAAATCTAGCCCCTTCCCTGCAAAAGATCTTACATCCCCCATGCATAAAATCATGTGGGTGCCCATGTCACTATCCAACAGGAAGGATATATAAATAGTTATGTATATTTTCACAAATCCTATAAAGTAGGTCAAAGTGACACAGTTTAAGTGCATCAGACATATTTATCCATTCTAAGTAAGTTTGGTGGTAATTTATAGGTGAGAAGAAATTATGGCCTAGACATGAAATTTATTTTTTTTTGTCTTTATAAAACATAAAAAGTAGGTTACTGCAGCTAGGTTTGAATACACATCATATTATTTTATTCTTAGAAGCACCCATGGTGCAAGTATTTCTTTAATGGATAAAGTAGTACTGGATTTATAGAATGAACAATGAGGCTGGAAGGATGAATGGACAAAGTGAATTCCACATACTGACTGCATCACATACAAGTATGAAAATGTATTTAATTATATCACTCTGCTTTTTTAATAAAAATGAATTATGGATGACAAGCATGGATAGGTGGATGGATGAACAAATCAATGGTTGGAGAGACTGATCCATTAACTCAGGATGTAAACTCAAAAGAATTTATACTGCTGTTAGGGCATACCAAATATGATCTTTAAATGTAAATCAACATTAATACAACCTTGGAAATATGGTAAATTATATGATTCAGAACCATAGTACCCCATGCAAAATAATACAAAATGTACTGAACTGTATTAACCATCCACTTTTAAGAAGAATGTTGCAGAAATATGTTTATCTAGCTCAGTTAAATTAAAATGTCACAGTAATTTATAATCATTTTAAACATTGACAGTTGATGATCTTGTACACATCTATGACTTTCATTAAAACAAATTAATGAATCATTATTCATGTGACCTTGTGCAGATGATAGAATGTGCATCATGACATAGTGAACCAGTCTGCAGACATTCGGTTTACACATCCCAATTAATCCCAGGTAAATGATCAAATTTCAAAACACCAAATATTCCAATCATTGACATCTCTACCTTACGAAGTGCATGGAATTATTCAAATATAAAATTTTTAATAAAGAAACTGAAATATTATACATGCATTCAGAAACAAATGCACAGGCAAATTGGATCAAATAGTTACCATGTTTTCTAGTAAAAGTGTAGGAAGAAAGGGACTACAAATTACCAACTAGGTCTTGGCCCTCTAATTCTTTCAAGCTCCTCTAATCTTTTAGCTTCAAGCAGTAGGTCTTCTTCAATGCGTAATTTTTCCATCCTCAATTTCGCCAGTTTTGACACATAGGGTGAAGTCATGAGCACTGTGGCACTACCTATGTATTTAACAAAAATGTTTTGATATTAATCATTTAAGGTTATGTTACGTATATATAATTTAATCATTCATGTGTTTATTTTTTATTTTATTTTTATTTCATTACATGTTATTGTAATGATAACTTTATTCACTGAATTTGACATTTTTTCTGAAAATTGAGTTCAGTTCTGTTTTGACCTGGTAAATAACCAGTATTGCTACATTGTATTTTTAGCTGACCTAGTTCTGGACCTTGATTCAGAACTGGTAAACAACTTTTTAAAATTTCTTTCCTAGAGTGAAAATCATTGGTTACAATCAAGGTCATACTTGGCTTGCATGTCAGTTCTATGTAAACAATTTTTTTATTTTTATTCGATCTTATTGATTTATTCAATAGAATCAAATTCATCCATGGCGTACATGACAGCTGACCTGTGGTGATACTGTGCCATTTGAACTAACTGACCACTTATCCCCATAATGTGATCTGAAATTTCAGATTAAAACTGATGTTTTGTAGTGATTTCAGTCAGTCATAATTCATACCTTCAGAGCACAAAGGTATTTTAGTTGTTGCTAATTGAAATTTTTAAATTTTTGGGAATTAGTAATTAATTTCTCTGGAAAACACATATAAGTGCTCTTCATCAGAATTCTTGGAGAAAGACATTTATTGGAAATTATTTGGAATTCTAAAGCCAGAATATTAACTTTAGCGATTCAACAAGGAATTGTTGGCATGACAACACAAAACAGATTATAGAAGATGTCATCGCCTTCCAGCTTGAAACTTCATCAAGATTCAAACTCTGATTCATTTAAAACTTTTTTATGATATGACATAGTTTAAAATTCTAGGATTAATTTTTGAATTAAATTCACAAGCTGTATGTCCTTTTTCATAATTTTACCATTTTTTCTAGGGAAATTAATTATTCTATTAGAACTTACAAAGCTTGCTGGCTTCACTCTTTTCTTTGTTACTTTTGTGCAAGCCTTGATATGTAACAGTTGAAAAAAAAACTGATCTTTGTTTTCAAGGAATTGTTTTGAGGAGCACTTACTGATCCTTAAGAGTTGCTTAAAAGTGGATTAAGTTTTATTTTAAAATTTGAATATAATGTGAATTTGCACTGGGTTTCAGAAAATAAGCTTTTTAACATCAGCCATTAATATATACACAAATTAAAACTTTGTTTCTCATGTTTACACAGAGGTCATTATTGTTATTTAGTTCCCATAAAAGTTTACTGTGATAAATCCATTTCACCATACCTTCATTTAAGTCACTCTCAAATGCATTCTGAATTCTTGTTAAAAGTACACAATATTCATGCCTATCTAAAAAAACTGCTTATTTCTGGTCCAATCTTACCTGTCTTTGGAGCCTCTGCAGTTCTGAAAAATAACTTGTTCATCTCTTTTGTGCTATCAAATTTCTCACTCCTCCATGGCTTTGCAGATTTTGAATGTCTTGTTTGCTCTGAAAGTTTTGTAGATTGTGTCAGCTTTCCAAAGGGTTCCAATTCATATGATGCTCCCAATGTTACCGGAAAATAAGTCATCGATAATCTCAAATCCTCCTCTGAATCATAGACTTTGCCCCTCTGTTTTATTTCAGAAGCAATGGCTGCTCCTATAGTCCCTGTTGATCTGTCATGTGACTTGCCAGCCCAACGTGACATTCCTGCACTCTCAAGAGAAGGATAATCCTTTGTAGCTGATAAATGCTTGGGTTTTACATACCATCCTGATTCCCTTGGTGACAAAGGTCTGTTATGATCTTCATTATATGATCTGTACAATACTTCATTATGGTTTCTTCTTGTTGGACCATCTAGCAATTTCTGACGACTGTAAGTGGAGGCTGAATATTCATCGTGATGATCATCACTGAAAGTAACACTCCGATTTAGGATGTTTTTCTGATCTTTACTCAAACTGTCAAGACTGGAAATGGATCTTGTATATTTATCTTTGTAGTTAGTAGGGTTAAACAGGGTGTGTTGACATAATCTATCTGTTGTAGTAGTCAGCTGTGAGTTGTTTAAATATGCTGGTTTCTCCCTAATGGAGAAAAGAAGAAAAAAATCCATGTTACAGGTCACAATGGTGTCAATTAATTTTATAATAATAATAATAATAATAATAATAATAATAATAATAATAATAATAATAATAATAATAATAATAATAATATGTAATTCATGAAATTGCTGCAGTATCATATTTATTAAGAGAATGAACTACAAAATGTTTAAAACAAAGTATATCAACAATTTCTGCAAGAAATCAGAATGACATGATAATATATATACAAAAACATAATTGAATAAATTTCAGCTAATATGAAAAATAAAAACTAATGCAGTACAACCATGAACTAGAAAATAGAGCAGCAGCCATATATAATGCAGTACAGCTATGAATTGGAAAGCATTCCATCATCCATATATTATGCAGTCCAGCCATAAACTGGAAAGTAACCCATGATGCCATACAGCCATAAATTAGAAAGCAGTCCATCAGCCATATATAATGACTAATGCATAAAAGCCATGAATTGGAAAGTAACTGATCAATCATATACAGTATAATGCAGTATAGCCATGAATTAGAAAGTATCCCATCAGCCATATATAATGCAATACAACCATGAACTGGAAAGTATCCCATCAGCCATATATAATGCAATACAGTCATGAACTAGAAAGTATCCCATCAGCCATATATAATGCAATACAACCATGAACTGGAAAGTATCCCATCAGCCATATATAATGCAATACAACCATGAACTGGAAAGTATCCTATCAGCCATATATAATGTAATACAACCATTAATTGGAATGTAGCCCATCAGCCATTAATAATGAAATACAACCATGAATTGAAAAGTAGCCAATCAGCCTTTTTTAATGCAATACATCTATGAATCGAAAAGTATCCCATCAACCATGTATAATGCAGTACAGCCATGAACTGAAGAGTAGTCCATCAACCAAATACTGAATAATGCAGTACAGCTAGCCCATCACGCAAATGCATGTGCAAATATGCACAAAAGAGTTTTGTCCATCAGCAAACAGTTGTTTAATCCATGAAATTAGTTCTAGCATCTCCAATGAATGGACAATAATCTGCAAGTCATTCAGAATAAACAAATTTGACATGATCAAGACATCCTTGGCAAAGACATTTCACAGAAAAGATAATCCCTTTAATCATATCTACTCACTATTGTGTCAAAAGATTTAATGAGTACACAATGTTGCCTGCAGTCAGTTCAAATAAATAATCACCTTTTCTATGCAACACTCCAGGGTATTAATTGGGGTGACAATTAATAACTTAAGCTTTCACAGCAAGACTATAATGTTGCATAAAATTGATCAAAGAAATTAAATTTAAGCACATATGTAGCAGTTTGCATTTTTATGACACAAAAAGGGGATATCTGCATCAAAAAAGGTCAAGTTGTTACAAAAGATGTCTAGCACAGTGTACAAAATGTCTGGGTATAGAAAAATAATAATTGTATGCAGGGATAAAATGACATGGAATGGCCTGTGTGAAACACTATACATACAAACTTAACTTTATGAACTTAAATTCTTTTGATACAAATTTAGTAATATGATGAAATTCCACCCAACACCCACCCTCTTAAGATTTTGTGACATGACACACTTTATAGGTGAATATTTTAAAGTGATCCCTCATTTTGCTGATGTGTAAAGTCACATCTTTATTTATCATGCAATAATATTCAAAAATCTTAATTATGCAGTAGTAAATATTTAATACTGTATCCTTAAGTAACGTTCTACAGAAGGACTTTTTGTGCAACAAATTTCAGCACATTTAATTACAGATTATGGCTGTAAAAACATTATTTTCCCCCACTTGTCTGTGACCATTAAAAAGTTTTTTTTCTGACCAGTTTCTTAGTCCTATTATTGGCAATTATGAGCAAAAATTACATGTACTACAAATTTTCAAAATCAATGGCCACTCCAGGTTATCATCTCTCCCTATTAATGGGAATGAACATAACAAGATTGCAGGAAAATAGTGAAATTAAAGAACAAGTTTCATTATTTATTGTTTTAATTTACATCATCCATTTACTAGTGTTTAAAGCATCTGCCTCAGGTGTGGGAAGTTGTGGGCTCAAACCTTGGCTGAGTCAGACCAAAGAATTATAACAATGGTACTAGCTGTTACCTCACTAGGCACTCAGCTTAAAGAGGATAGTGTAATAAGGACTGGTCAATTTGGTATCAGGATAATGTGACTGGGTGGGACATATTGAGTCTTCCACATGATGCCACAGTGTTAGACTTCAATATAAACTACCACACTGCAGACTGATGCAACAATATGACTGAAAAATTGTTAAAGCTATCTTAAAAATCCAAATCACACACACACACCACTTAATAACTATAACTTTTTGTATTTATTACCAACTATAGTTCACACACACATACATACATTCATATATATATATATATATATATATATATATATATATATATATATATATATATATATATATATATATATATATATATATCCAGAGAGAGAGAGAGAGAGAGAGAATGGAAAGTGCTATCCCTGGATTCTATAAGAGAATGTTTGATCTTAGTAGGCAGAATTAATATTTAATACAAATAATACTATCAAACAGGTTAGTGAATTTCTAATTTGTACTCTACAGAGATTCAAACCCAGGTTTATGAGTAAAAGGCATACATCACTTTGCCTGCTCACACCAGTCCATCTTCCAGAGAGATAAAGAGAGATAGCATAGTTTTCAAATACTTTTGTAGACACCAGAACTACCATTCTTTCATGCTAATCACATCAGCCTAGTTATGTATGGAGAGTACTGCTTACCAAAATTGTTATGGTTGGCACATATAATGCCGGTTTTGTCCTTTCAATTATGATATTTTAAATGATTACATTGTATTGCATATATTATGATCAACAAGGCCACTTCAACATATAATTCACTATGTTTCTTGTAATGCAACATTTTAATTAAATAAGTAGTTCTGGTGCTCTATATAATGCCACCTGCTTTTAATCTGAGAGATTTATCATATAAAATATGGACAGTGTATGCTTTTGAATATTTTGGTCAAATAAATCTTTGGAATTAACTATTTAAGAGTTGGACACGTCTAATAATTTTTGTCTCTAATCAATGAATTTTCCACCAAATTTCTCTTCACAACTTGTGACCATCATCCAACTTTGATGTTTTTCCCAATCTGACATTTGCCTATTAGTTACCATCCTCTTCATCAACCTATACAAATGTCAGTTGATGTTTCAATATTGTAGACAGGACAGGTAATCATGAGTTATGTCAGGATCATTTCATTTGCTATGAAGCACAGAATGTTTTAAACATCAGCTTAGCAACCTTGGCTGCATGACAATTGTCCAACCAAGTAACTAAGATAACCAAGAAAAATTACACGATTGTCATCCAACCACAATTTGATTGGTTTTCCAAATAATGCCAAAAACCACAATAGCTATGAAGCAAATAATGGGTAACCAGGCCATGATACTGATCTTACTGCTGCAAGCAAAAGTTAAGGTTGTTTGTTTCTTGCAGTTGGTGTACTTTACAAATTCCTCTTTTCCTTCTCCAGACAAGGGATAATTGACCAAGCAGTCTTTATGAGCAACAAGTAAATTTACTGCTTTGAAAACACCACATACTTGTTTCATCTGAAAAATAAAAGTACTTGATTGGGACTAAATTCTTAGTATAGGCACTTGCCTGTTCTTAGTATAGGCACTTGCCTGACTGAAATATTATACTAGTGGTGTATGTCAAGCTATCCAATTTGTACATACATAATATTAACTATAATTTAAGGTCAAAATCATGGCATAAGCCTAAAATCACATCTTTTATTGCATCAAATGAGGTGGTACTAGTAAAAAGAAAAAAAATAGCTCATTATGTGACAGAAAAACCTTTAGATTGATCATCTTGTCATCTTGTCTACAAAATAAGAAGGAATTGGTATTAAAGGGGTTAGAGACTGCGACTCTTCTCAAATACTGAAAAATATACCATAATATAACAATGTGAAAAAGTAAGCAGACATACATGATACACCAAATGAAAAAAACAAACAAAAAAAACCCCAACTTGTTAAGTATTTCCTCATCATTAGAAAACTAATTCAAAATTATTTAAATCAACAGAATTAAACATCAGACAAATTTCAAAACAATGGCCAGAATGAATAATACTGAGTACTCTATGCAAATATAATATAACAAGTTATGATTTTTTTGGAGGGTTGTAAAAAATGTATTTTCAAGTGTGCAGGAACTCCTTTAGTAGTCTAGGAGTATAACTGTCATTATGTGCAAAATGTAAAGTATGCCAAATCATCAAAATAATATTGCATCTTGAAAGATATTGGTTATTGGAATCCAATAAAATCAGATAAACACAATGTTTTATCACACCACATGTCATGTAATTTCTCTCTAGAACTAAGGTACCTTGCCAATTTTCAATGAGTATGAATTTATCTGATGCTGATCAACAACATCTGTGGGTCAAGTCAAAAGCTGGAACACATTATTTGATGACATCACCATTGTAAACATAAGAAGGCACCATCATGCTATGTTTGTCATCCAAATTATTCTAGCTCATACCTGAATCTTATTTGTGAATAATACATGCGTTTTCTTCTCAGATCCACTTAAAAAAATGAGCTTGTCTCTTTTCATTCCCTCTCCATTCTGTTTGTGTGCCACATATGAATGTTATCATTAGTTTAGTCACTATTGGAGTTTGTGGAATGTATCACATTACTACTTTTTGAGCACTCCCGTAAAGGAACGTAATTACAAGCGACTTTGTGGATTTAATTAATGGGTCGCACGTCTCAATTCTAAACTGAATATTTCAACCTCGTTTAAACCTAACATCTTGATCATTTCAAAAAAGGTTTACAGTATAAACCTCTTTAACGAATCATTTATTTCCTTCCAACTTTAGTTAGTTTGGATAAATAATGAAAATTATAATACACGGCGGCATTTGGGGGTTTTAAAGGAAAAAAATTCAATGTCTTTCCACACTTAGCACGACAATGAATTTTAGAAACTTGTCATTAAGACGTTCCAACTGATATATAGGTGAATGCACCAAATATTTGTAAATTACTGAAATTAGGAAGTTTTTTAAATGTTTTTTTTTTTGACTATCATTTCTTTTTGTATTTATTACCAAAAAGATGTACTTTGGCCATGTAAAATAAAGTCTTCGTCTGGATTCATTACAAGAGTAGTCATCTTTTGTGTTTGCGGAAGTAACGCGATAGTTACCATACGGAATACTTTTGTATATTTTCAATGTTAGTCTCATGCAATAGAAAAGGCTAATGATATCCCGATTGGATAGTTACCTGACATGCGCATCATGAGGCTGTGGCAAAGGTGGCGCTCACCAGTTATGTACTTTTGAGAGAGTGATGTATGTAAAGTGAAATTGTTTGCATTTTAAACATGCACACTGGATAGAATTTTGGCATACCTATATACTACTTTCATGCAATGTGGCTGAAATTTCTTTGGATATTGTACTTTTGGAAATTTTAAATGATCTTAGAACACCGATAACTAAAATGACTGCTCCCTTGTGCTACAAAAATCAACCTGAATTTGTTTAAAGTACACTATTCTTGGCAGCTATTAAAATATGGAAAATGAATTTTGCCAAACTAGACAATACCAGCTCCTAAAATTGCAATGAACGAATTACCGAATGCATAAAATGTAAAAAAATGTTATAGGCTCTATTTTTTTTTTACAATTTACCTCTGAAGTTCGAGAAGTGAAAATGAGCAAGTAGAGCTAGCACTTTTTTGAAAGATGCACATCTGGAGTAAGGCCAAGCTGTATACTCTCTAACCCATATTACACACATCAATGTTACATCAAAATAAAGGGAATTAAAGGTTCTTTGAACAATACCTTAGATATACAAAGTGTCTTTTAAAAAGCCAGTTTAACTAGAGAGGAAACCCGTGGAAATTCTTTTTCTAACCTATGTTAAATACGAAACTGTAGAGCCCCGCCAAAGGCCTGGCCCGGTTTATGGGTCATAACTATAACCTGCAAGAGGGATCAGTGCCACAAGATAAGATTTATTTAACCTCGGCATGATCTAAAACAACAATTCAGCATCATCTCAAATGAAGTTTAAATACGCTTATGCGAACTTTTATCATCAATATAATACACTGAATGCTCATATTGAAACAACGATTTAAAATGGGCACCATCTTGTGTGACAAAGTTATTTCATTTGGCTATTGGTCAATTCGGCCCAAAGAAAGACAATTTGGCCCAACTTAATAATACAACTGACAATAGTTTTATCAAGTGTATCGGTTGATTTACCGCGGGAATGTCTAAAAATTGTACGCTGGTAAATTTGTCAGAAGCTGTTGAATCACTCCACATGAGCATCGTGACACCCCTTTACTACAGAGATCCACTATATGGTCATTGGAAAGTAAAATATATATATGCATGCCCGTCAATTATCTGCAGATTAAACTACCTTCAAAGATTATCGAGATAACAATTACGAGGTTATGTTCAGGTTGCCATTGATTAACGATCTTTTAATCCTTGACTCGAGCTTTTTTTGTTTTTTTTTTATCTCGGACTCCATTTCAAATATAACCGGTGCCCCGGGTTCATCCTGCTTTGAAAATTGGGACATGGGATAAATGCGGGGGCGTTGCTGTCGCTAAATCCGTAGGCATTGCTACCAATTGGGTTATGTCACTGATAAGCCATGCGACCGCCAAGAATAGCCCTATCCTTCCAAAACGGTTCCGAGAATTTTGAAATGGCTAGTTCACAATTCAAATTAGTGACACGTTTCAGTGAATATTAAAACATCAAACTCATTCACTTTTGCATGTATCAAATCAATTTCAAGTTAAAGACACTGAATGAACAAGACAATCGCATAAAGATGCAGTGGAACAAATAAGAAATTCTAAAATTTCAGGTTTCCAGATCAGGATTTGGTTCTATACCTGATATCAATAACAGAAAGCTTAACCAATTCATTAAATACATGGGTCGGTATCCTACAGCACGCGTGCCACATACTGCATGAGACTGACATTAAGTTACACAATTAAGAGGTGGGGAAAAATTGCCACGTTAAAAGTATTTTCTTTTTCATTTGACTTTTTCGTTTTGCTATCCTTTGTCTGCTATTTTGCATTATTATTGGAGTTCGCATGCATTTCACTTATTGGATCAGTGTTAGGGTTTGAATACCGATTTGACTCGTCATACATAAATACTTTGCGTCGTGAGTATTGATCTAACTGGTTCATGAACGACTCGATCTTTTTTATTCTTCTTTACGAGCTCTGTGTGATTCTTAACGACTGAACATTCCAAACGCTGAATTTCTCTTTCAGTCTTTACGTCATTATCCACAACAATCAGCCCCAAAGTTGTGGCAACAAATGCAATAATTTATTATGTCTGAAGGACTGATAACAATTTAGTAACAAAATTATCAACAGAGAGTTCATTTAAAGCAGTGGTTACCAAAGGGGAGGGAAGGTAGCTAATGCTGAATAATGCTTTTCAAGAAATAAGGTGGGGGCGCTGAGGATAATCACGAAGGTAAAAATGTTTAAATGTCTAAATAGAACAACGTCCTTGCACGGCTACACACAACACAGTAACACCACGCGCCTTAATCTACTTTAATCTTTTTTTCCTGCCGTTTGTTTGCTCAATAAACACACTAAAAGTATTTGTCAGATATTCTTGGGAAAGGTATGACGATTAATTTAAAAGCATCCAGCTTGATTATGCTGGAAAATGCAGTTTATCCCAGAGGTCACACCTAATCAGACATACCAATCGCCATGTTGTATACATGGATTCAACTATCAATTTTAAGGTACTAACTTAAGATTATACTTAATTCCTAACATTCTCAACGTCAATAAAATTTAATTTTTTTCTGTCTTTTATAACAGAGATCTTAAAAATGCATAATTGCGCGTATTTTAACGTAAATTTTTTATTTGGGACGCAGAAAATCACCCACACTGGATTCATCCGAACGCACGTTTTGTTGCAAAGAGAAAAGTTTTGCGACAAAATAAATGTTTTAATCACTATGAAAACTGAAGCAAAGCCTATATTTTAGTTTCTTGCTGACTTCTTTGATTAAATGTAGCCAGATTGCTTTAATGAAGGTGCTTGTGTTATTAAAGGTGCCGCTAAAGGCTCCTTTTGAAGGACCAAACAAATACCTATTATTGCTGTGGCAACACCAAATAATTGTAGAACATTGAGACAATTTTTAAAAAAAATATCCTTAGTATTTATAGTGCTTCAGAGGCAATCGGTTTTCATTTAAGTTGCGGCAAAACTATTTTTATTGATTCCAGTTTATTTTTATATCCACTTCAAACCCAAGGCTGTATCTACCGTTTTTATCAGCCAAATTATCGTCGTATGGTATATTTTGTCGCCAGTAAGGAAAACAAAATCGCAATTTGCGACCCTGGCGAAGTCCAGTGCGATCACTCTAATTGATTTCGATTGTTGCCGTATAAATATTGTCTGCGAACTCGAAATCAAGAAACTTGCACAAAATGCCATTTGCAAATTTGAACAAGTATTTTGGAGTTAAACAGTAAAATATGAAGATTTCAATGAGATTCAAAACTGTGCTAAAGTTGCTAGTACTGATAGCTCGAATGCGACAGTAAAATATGAAGATTTCAATGAGATTCAAAACTGTGCTAAAGTTGCTAGTACTGATAGCTCGAATGCGACAGTAAAATATGAAGATTTCAATGAGATTCAAAACTGTGCTAAAGTTGCTAGTACTGATAGCTCGAATGCGACAGTTGCCAAGTGTAAGAAAGTATGTGATGCCTGGGGACTGTAACTTTTGCTGGTGAGACTGCAACGTTTGCTGGTGGGGACACCTATATATATATATATATATATATATATATATATATATATATATATATATATATATATATATATATATATATATATATATATATATAGTACTCTTTGAAACAGTTTCTTTATCTTTCAAGCGAGAAAACGTAACAATTGCTGGTCTAGAACGTCGTCGAATGTAACCGCTTTTTGCATATAAAGTTTCTATTCATCAATGTACAATATATTTGTTTTATATATTCTCTTATCGTTTTTTTGTCGGTGTCGTTCCACTTTTCACTCTTGATGTAGAAGATTTTGTTGTGTCTGCGTGATTATACACATTGATTACGAGTTTCTTCTTGTTGATCAATAGTTGGACTCGTAGATTTAGCACTGATTCAGTCCAGTCATTCACCTTTTCTTGTAAGTTGTGCGCTTTTAATTATTTTTTAGATGTTAAGTTATATGTTCAAAGCAATAAAATCTATTGTTCAGGCATTTCAGGTCAGCGTGGGGAAGTGGGGTGGCTCCAGGTGGTCTAAAGCGCTCACCGTTTTGGATCAACGACATCTCACCTCTGTTTGCGTGGGTTCGAATCTTAGGTTTGGCTAACGTGGGTACGTGAGAAAGCCTGCCAGTAGCAGGTAATAACGAGTGATACGTATACAGTTATTAACAAGAATAAATGATGCTAATGTCCGACAGATTTTTTTAATATATATTTTTGTTTATTTTAATATGTGTGTATTCAATTCAATTTAGATTTTAAAAATGTCCACAAATACGCATTATATACGACAGGTGAAAATTAAGGGGAAAAAATCCTCCCTATTTTTAAATAAAGAGTTACTTCCCCGCCAACGTAAGAAGAAATACGTCTCCCTTCAAAACACAAATCGAGTAATAATCACATTCATGAAGCTTGATATGACGTAAACAACAGAGTTCTGCAATCAGAAGGTCCTTCACCTTTTCCGTCAATGCTAGAAAGAAACCTCGGATGAAATTCGTCACCTTTAAAAACTATATTCTGAATTACTTTCGTTTTCATGGAACTCTATGGCAGCAGCGGAAAAATACATGTTACAATTGGAACCATCCTGTTCTCTACTGTCGTAACGCATGCTCTACTCCAAAAGAGTCGAATCTCCAAACTCATCAGATTAACGTTTACTCCTACAACTTCTTTCGAGGTTATTTCACGACATGACGGAAATGGCATAGAGATTGTTGACGCCGTTTAAAAATAGATTTTAAGTCTTAACTACCTTTAACGTCACAAAATACTGGATATGACGTTATAAAGTTACACTCGGTTTTGACAGCTTTGTTTATACTTAATAATGGCAATGATTGATGAATGTGAATAGCCATCCAACGTAGAACCGTTTTAAGTAGTTTTGGGCGTCCTAGGCACAAACTCTAACCTTAAAAGTAACCAGATTTGCCCCTCAGTCTCAGATATGGAATATTGCATTGCATTTCCATGTGCATATGTATCATTTTGTTAAATTTATTAATATACTACTAAACTGCTAATACAACAGACACCGAAATTGTGTTTTGGGGCCGCCGTATGGCCCCATGCTGCGCGGGTCCCCATGCACGTGCCTCGCATGCCTGTGCCTTAACACGGCACTGGTACAACGGTCTAACGGTCATGACTCGGAAACCGAGGCGCCAACCTTTGTCAGTTAACTTTCAGACTACAAATACATTTTTCATAACAGTAATAACAAATATATTCGAATGATACTTGATGTACATTTCATAAGCACAAGTCGGAGTGGACAGAGCTTTGGTGCATGAGAGTTAGGCGATGGATGTCTTTTGAAGTGATATAGATTCTATTTCCGCTTGGAATATACTCTCTCTCTCTCTCTCTCTCTCTCTCTCTCTCTCTCTCTCTCTCTCTCTCTCTCTCTCTCTCGATCTATGAATGTCCGAGTATTCTCAGGCGCTTGCTTTTACCGATCACTAACATCTCACCTCTTCAGACTTTGCCAACGTGGTTATGTGGGAAAGCATGTCAATATCTTCACGTGCAGTTGTCCGTGTTTATTTCCAGGATTATCCTGTGCTCCTCCTCCACCATGTGTGCTGGCAGCCCATCATGTGCTGAACAAACACCTTACACGTTTAACGCATCAAAGCAAATAATACTTACCTCTCTGTTTTATGATATTTCATTTGTCTGTATGGTTATTGGTTTTGTGCTACTTGATTTATAATTATCTGCACGACTGAAAAGAAATAGTTGATACATAAAGTTAACATAGAGGCCAGATTTCGACAACGGTACCAAATGGTTAGGCCTTTAAAAATGCAACAATGTTGCCAAAGTTATCATAATACCAGCTGCAAACTCTGAATAGATCCGTGGGAGGTATGAGTACGTAGTAAAGGGTGAGGAACGAAAGTAACATCAAAGGATTGTTGCTAATTAATGCAGGAAATGAATATAAAAGGGAGAGTGTAGTAAGTGGGCAAATTAATTTTAATGTGTAATTGGTATTATGAAAGTGATCAGAAGGACAAGATATACAAATGTGGATATGTGCACGTGTCGAGTTTGAAAATAATAAAACCCTAAAATGAAACATTCGAGATGTCAGCTGTGACAAGTTTTTTTCCTGGAGACGAAGAACTGATGTAGGCTGCAAAGGAATTGCTTTAAGCCTAAATTTGTGTGTGTAATTTTGTGTGCAACTATTTACAGTGTGTGTGTGTGTGTACAACTATTTACACAGTTGATAGGATATTGATCAGCTTTGAAGTTTCAACGGGAAGACTTTTACTGGGTCCGATATTTTAGATTGGCACACATCTTATAACGCTACGTTTTAAAAAGCATAATCAACAGGACCGATTCCAAGCATATATTTAATATTCATCTGATTTTTTTGGCTCATTTTAACTCCGATACCACACCATAGTAAGATGCAAACTTTAATATTATGCAACATGTAATCACCGGGAAGAACTTTAGTAAAATAACTCCTATGGAATCGGGTCACAATATGTACTTCCAGTTCAATCGCCTTTTTGTATTCATTTCCTGCATTAATTAGCAACAATCCTTTGATGTTACTTACGTTCCTCGCCTTTTACTATCTACTCATACCTCCCACGAATCTAGTCTATTTTAAGAACATGTTTTTTTTCTTCTTCTTTCATTTTGGTGGTGATAGAAGAGTTGTATTTATGCTGCATGAATTTAACCCCGAACTGTTATAATCGATCATTCGGAAAAGTGAAACTTAATGATGTAACGAAGATCACAACATATCAAATCGGAATGTATTATTGTAACAGGATGACCCGGGTTGGAATTAGTTTATGTCAAAGACGTTGAAAGCAATTTCGTGAATGAAATGTGATCAAAAACTAAATAACTCGGACACCAAACTCATGTACATAAAGTCCAACAATGGATTTAATAAAATGATGCGCACCTAATTAAACAACAGCTACAAGTAAAAGATCGTTCCTAAATGGAACTTATCAGAATATGTATCTCAAACTAGTAATCAGCAAAATTCAACATATGGGGCTAATTATTTATCATCGGAACATAAATCGTGGCTTCCAGTTGAGGATCATGAAGTATTTTCGGTTCCACCGCTCGGCGTCGAAAGGTCAAGGAGACGCCATGCATGGTCTGCGCCTCCCAGTCTCACGAAAGAAACCTCAAGAGCCCCATTATTTGCCTCAGGCATGTTGGCTCCGAACCTTTAGTCCCTCGCTGCGAGAAAAACAATATCTTCCTCATTGTCAAAGTCACCACCGATAGCTGGACACTGGTTATGCCGAACCCCTCCGAGACCTACAACTCCCATAATTTAATTATCAAAGTAAGAGTTACATAAATTTTGAACTGAATCCAAAATAATCCTAAACTAGTTATATTCAAGTCCAAATGAATGAAATGTTCCGAATGAATATTGAATTATTGAATGTACTGCTCTGCTAACAGTCCTGGTGTATGAGAATGGCATTGTCATAACTCTTTGAATAATTCACAATAGTCACATAATGATGGTTTATTTCAATAAGTTATTTGTAATTCCAATGTATACTCTAAGCAAACGTTTTCTCAAATAATATCTAAACACAACATTATATACGTCTTCATAACACATAATAAGACATACTAAATAAATAGTCGAGCTTCACGCACTTATATACAGGTCAACGCTACTAGCTTCGTGACAATTTGAAAGTTACCCATATCAAACAAGAATCAACCTTACATAACCCATGCAACGGTAAACAACTATTTTCAAAAACCCTTCTGTCCTCACAAGCTGGTGAAAACTTATTCGAAAGTTAAAAAAGGGTTGTGTTATTAATATTATTATTAATGATCGTAAACACCTACGTCAACAACTATTTATTGGTCTTCCGCAATCTACACTTTTAATATCTTAAAAAAGATACTTATACTCGAGTAAAAGAATAAAGCATCTAATATCTTGATTGTAAATTATCATTACAATTTACAGTCATGACCAAAAATATACAAAGTGTAGACACAATCATGTATTAAGAGTTAACAAAATATAGACATACAAAACTCTGTATATACAGCATACATACCACCATAATTATATACTATAATACATGAATTGAGAAGAGGACACGTGCTCACACTATCACGTTAAGAGAGTGGGAATGTTCACACGCTATGCACACGCACATTTTATCAGACTATCTGACATAAAAGAGTAGGAATACTCCACATACTCTTAAAGCATCCATAGTGATTTCAGTTTTAGTCATCATATACATGCAAAAGCAATGAAGCACACATAAAACAATACTTTGGCAGCGATTGACTGGTATATCTGTTTCTGAGAGATTTGGATGGCCTTGAAAAGGATCGTTGTAGTTCTTACCACAAGTTTGACAACACTGGTGGAATCTCTTCACTCTCGTCTAAAGCTTCTAGACACTGCAAGTCCAAAGTCCAACAGTTGCTTAAGACAACCTTGCATTACATTCATTTCTTCCAGATGTATCAGTGTCTCTGGTCTTTGGGATGTCCGTGCTTTTTTCACATGCATAAGGTAATCAGAATCATACAGCATGCTTGAAAGGCTAGTCGATAAGGCTAGTCGATAATTCCACATAAATTGTCCTGAGAATACGTGACAAAAAGGGCAAGCATATATATATATATATATATATATATATATATATATATATATATATATATATATATATATATATATATATATATATATATATATATATATATATATATGAGAGAGAGAGATTTTACGATTTGCGAACAGTAGGAGTACAGAACATCAATTCTAAAAATGAAAACTATTTTTGACTACTGCTGCTCTAGCTAGTATTATTCTAGATAATCACTTGGATTTGATTCGAGCTTTTACGTTTTCTTATCCTTTTAAGGATTATTGTTGGTACCAGCTCCTTCTCCTTTATCATTGACAGCTGTGGGGATTGTTATGATTGGGTGGGGTGCTCCCAATGTTTTATATCAACTATTATAGAAGTCACACCCATGCTCTATTTTGTTGGAAGTTAAATTTAGTTCAAGATGTAAAGCTCTGAGCTCACTGTCAGCAATACCGACGATTACATGGCTAAATAAACAAAAAATGGTTGAAATTCAATAAATAACATTTTAATAACAATTCAATAATCAAATGACTCAAATTTCCAATTACAATTCTTCCAGTCGACCATTTAATAAGCTTATTGCATCACTTGACTAGCTGTGTGATATTGACTTCCACATGTCTTTGTATTTGTGCTTATATGGCATATTCATTCTATCTCCTATTTCTCCAAATTCCTTCTCTTCCTCTTTGACTTTTCTCCAAATTCATTCTCCTTCTCCTTCCCTTTTTCTACCACGACTACTCATCTGTCGACTTCGACTGTCTCGGCTACAGCCTCCTTTCCGTCTCCAACTCATGAAGACTTGAGACCCAATAGAACCGGAATTTCCGTGTCCTCTAAAGTAATTCCTGTGAAAACACAAGGACGGCACAATCTTCTTCCCTTAGCCCTCTTACCTCACACTACACATAGCTTATCATCAGATAACGGCTATTAAATTTACCATACAACAATCAACATAATACAGCACGATATCAATTACTTCTTATACATACATCAATAAATTCCGTCACATCAGTATATATTTCTCATTCGATTATACTAAATAATATCATAATAATCAGACACATTTATTTTCCTTATAACTCATACAAAGTAGGCAAATATTCAAATATACATACTCTGATACATTCATACGTCCATAGTAACTAATCCTCAACTATTCCAAATTCACAATTCAAGTATGTGTAAATTCTAACACAACGCATTAGTAAATGCATTAGTAACTACGAAGTAACCAAAATAGCGAATTATAAAGTTAATTTTGATCATAAGCTAACAATTTACAAAATTCCGCCTCGCATTAATAATTATCTACGTAAGCTCAAGCCCATTTCTCAAATATGCATGTAAATTAAACACTACAAAGGTATTTCTACATATTAAGTAATTAAGTATACATACTACATATAAATATAATTATGATGCCGTAATATTCTGCAAAAACAGAACAAATAACTTGCAGACCTTTTGAAGCTTTGTCTTTCCTTAGAATCTACCTCTTCGCTTTTCCATTAGATTACAAGTGACTTCTTCTCGGAGTAATTCTATTGATCTGAAATCCATCTGGACAAATACTAAATTATCTCTTACGAGTGAGAAATTGTCATTCGGGTCAGAATTGTAATCACACCCTCTGTCTCAATTCCGACTGGATATCACTGTGAACCAATCAAGTCAATTTAGAGGACAGTGTTCTTTTCGCTGTCTGTCAATGTGGGGAAAAGAATCACCATGTGGACTTTCTTTTGATCCTGGAACTAACCATTAATCCATAGGTGTGATAAATGCAAACCTTTGTTAATTCGTATGATCTATCGCCTTTGCCAATTTTAAGATTCCGGTCTTCGGTGTAAGAGTTTAACACTAGCCCGCGGAAATTTTTAGACGTCTAACACATGGCTTCGGTAATATTTCCAAGACAGATTATAGCTTATACATGACTTTAAAGATGGGGCTTAGAAAAAGTAACAACAGCATATACTGATTTCAAAGGGAAACAATGATGATTTAGGGACTTTCTTTTACAGACATTTGTACAACAACTACAACAACAATAACACGAGGGTACAAGAAACCTAGACCGGTAAATAAGCTCTACATCTGTAATGACTGGCATCTTAAGGGACTATATCTCCTGTTCATTCAAACCTGCAAAAATCTGCATATAATATTGTTCGAATACATCTGCGTAGATCTTTTACACTTACCGGCATTTGTCACGGTTGTTGAGCTACATTTGGCCGAATGTTTCTTTGACAATATGTACATGATAAAATCCTATGCTTGGCGCCTTGTAAATCCAAGCAGAATATCACAACCCTCTGTCATGTTGTCATTTTGAATTTCGCGCTAGATATGACTATTACCAAATATCGGTAAGTGTCTCAACTGGAGGAATTGCATCTGAAAAAAATAACAAACTATCGTTCTTCAGTTTCAATACATATTTTTATGGGGTGGGGCAGATTATCGGACTAGGAGAGAACAGCAAGATGACATACAAACTTTGAACAGTAAAAAAAGGATGGAAGTGAAAACAAAGCTGTCAGTTTGTTTCATGAGATTTTGACGGAATTAAAACATCTGAGAGAAATATATGAAACTTCAAGAGAAAGAGACCTCCACATTCCAAAAAAGATAACAATTCCAGGACTATATTGACGGCCACCACTGCCAGCATCGGCAGCAGTCACTACTACCACTAAATCAGCAGCATCGGTAAAACGTGGAAATGGTTTAAGACAATTCCATCCGATGTTCTAGGTCTTTTATCAACAAACTTTTCAAGGCCATACATATCTCTCAGTAAAGAGATACAACTCACAACTGTCAGATAAATTAAAACAAATCTCATTTCAAAAGTGTGTGTGTGTGTGTGTGTGTGTTTGTGTGTGTGTGAATATCACATCCAAGAAATCAAAATATGGACACGCTTACGTTTTTGAGCATATTCGCGTGAATAGGTATTACAATGAAATTTAAAACACATCATTTAAGTCTATTTTCTTATTCTACATGTCTTGCTTTCTCAAATCTCTTCACTGGAATAGGTTCTTCTGATATTTCGTCATGTTGTATTGCTTTGAAGTCCTATGATAGATTGGACTTTGTTTCTATTTCACTTGATTCAGAAGGTTCATTCTTTTTTTAAAAAATTTTTCGGAGGGACACCCTGAACAATATTCTTTTTTCCTGACATTAATAACAAATCTTTTTAATTTTGTCTCTGGATTTGATTTCTCTTGTCTTTGAGATTTTTTTCTTAGACAATATAGACATGTGGTGGCTCAATGTAATTTTCTTTGACAGTATAGCACATAGCTTCACTTTTACCTCGAGAGGAGTAGGTGGAGTTTCTCCATAAAGCTTGTCGTTAAGTATATTTTTTGGAATGACTCTCAGTAAATATCTCATCAAAAGCGTAAGCTGCTGTAATTCTTCCATATTCACAGAATAAAAATGAAAGCTTGTTTTCTATGGAGTAGACTTGAGGTTTATATATAAGACGAGAACGTACCATAGTCAGATTGTCGAGTCATGAAAAATCACATCCTTACAAGCCACAACGGGAAAGTAGAGGTCAAGCGACAACAATGCCTCATACCTTGAGAGAAGTGTTGGCAGACGTTGAACCGACTGAATTTGAAGAGGTCATGAATGATCCATGTCGAACATCATCCACCGTTTCCTGAACTATAAGACCGGATGAATCAAATTCAGCCAAGAAAGAAAGTCGTACAATAAACAATAAAGAGCATCTTCTCATTCAACCAATCTCCAAAAAGGAACTTCCAGAAAATTTAGAACGATTACTTACCATTCACATGGTCAAATTGAAAGAGTTGAAGTGTCAAGTTCCGGAAGAGGAAGGATCTGTCTTTATTACCGAATCAGTTGAATCTATTTTAGAACAGTTGAAACAGCAGTGCCAACCTAAAAGATGAATGTTATTTGAAACTGTCAATTACTGACTACAGTTTGAAATCTCCTTTTCGGATCGAATTTAGTACATCTGCAGATTTAACTTCTAAAATCTTCAAAAGATGTCCACGTCCAATAATGCATTGATTATTTGACACGACCAATGGAAAAGTCACCTTTCATAAACAAAAGTTTCTCCTTCAAACTGGCAAAATAATGCAGAAAGTTCGGTTGCTAGACCAACTCTGGGTTACAAACTATTATCAAGAATGACAACGACCACGATTTAATCCGCGCTATCGTGGTCGCTGAAGGACTTGCGATAAAAGCATAAACAAAATGGAATCGATTATGGGCGAGCATTAAAAAATCGGACGAATGAAAACACACGAGACACGGAAATTATTTTAGAACAAGTAGGACTTTCGAAAGAGACGCGTATGGAGTTCCAGAAATACAGAAGATGTTAGACGTTGAAGTTGAATGTTTACCTTTAATTCGTTCGTAGAGATTTTCTGTTGTGGACTCCATTTCCATACGGAAAATATTCTATTATGATAATAAATTTTATCATAATCTTCTTCTAATTTCTTGCTATAAGAAGGATTTATACATGTCTTAAGAACTGTCTCGGCCTGAGAGAGAGAGAGAGAGAGAGAGAGAGAGAGAGAGAGAGAGAGAGAGAGAGAGAGAGAGAGAGAGAGAGAGAGAGAGAGAGAGAGAGAGAGAGAGAGAGAGAGAGAGAGAGAGAGAGAGAGAGAGAGAGAGAGAGAGATCCTAAAAAAGATGTAACGCATAGTGATGTAAGTAAATACGGCTTCATTCTGTGGAACACTTTGCAATGTGAAGGTACACGGGATCTGTAAAGTAATACGAGAAGAATCTCTTCTAGTTTGAAGCAAGTATGCTCAAGGCAGGCTTCATTTATATAATTGATATAGAAAGAAATACAATGATACATTTTAAAAATACTCTTCAAAAAGCCTTTATATTAAACAAAAATACAAAAATGCACATTATGCTTTTCTTTCAAGCTTACCAACGTCATATATTTGTAGCTTCCGCATTTTTGAATATAGTACTGATAATTAGACCTTGACTAAATCAAAGATTATAAAAATAGTTGCGATTAATGTAACAATCATTTTGAAGAAATCTATTTTACTCAATTTAGGACAAAATACTAATTTGGAATAGATTATTAAACATTATTCTTTATTCCTTTAAAGGATATTTGAATTCCCAAATTAAATCTAAACATGAAGTCCATACCCAATTTAATCTTTTTACTATTATCATAAATACAAATATAAATTCTTAAAAACAATGAAACAATCCATTATGTTATAATATTAAAATAAAATAAACTTACAAGAACATTTTAACTAGGAAGGTTACTACTAAAATCTTTAACTTTTAAAAGTACTTATTCTTTAAAAATTGTTCGAACATAAACGATTCTTACCTGTAAAGAAATACGAGAAGAATCTATTAGAGTTTTAAGCAAGCAGGCTGAAGGTGCTAGGACGTGGGCGGTTATTTATACTGGTTCAAGACATCTCAAAACCTTTTTTTTTAGTAAGGACTTGGCATGAGGGTGCCATGCCAGCATCATGCGTGTACCGCGTGCTTGCTCCAACTAGAGAGATCCAGTTTATCCTAATGGAATCGTATATGTTCTTGCGTCATATTCTGCCTCATCAGCATTATAGTTGAAACCTAGATAAGCAAGACAGTGCTTTACGAATTTTTGACACTGAGTGTTATTTTGCCTGATTCGGCTTATACATGTATAATACAGAGAAGCTTTGTACTTGTTGTAGAGTCGGTATACACATATATAATACATAGAAGCTTGTGTTGGTTGTTTAAAAAGGGTTGATTACTGAGCTAGAAATCTTTATCAAAACAGAATATTGCTCTAATAAATAAAGTCAATCTGTATATATTTTAATGAAAACTACTCACAATAATGAGAATTTAATTGAATGAAAAATTAGTTTTAATACAATTTAGAGGAAAGTCCATTGTTATTATTTTTTCTTACAAATTGTGTCCCAATAATACACGCTTATCACCATCTTAAAGGCATTGATTTATTCTCCGTCAACAGCTTTTCAGGTCTCTAAGACACGATCAGAAAAAAGAATAAGGTAAGAACAGTTATAGATTTTGATGCTTTTGATTATAAAGAAAACGACAAACCTAGATTCTTTCGAATATTCCAAGACAGAACTCTTTTCTCGTGATATATATCTAACGATGATGATATTGCAAAAATCCCAGTCGGTAGAATTTCAGCATTTATTTTTTATTTGATCGTGTTGGAAATCAAAGGACATTGCTATGCTTCTTCTTTTTCTTTTTCTTCTTCTTCTAATTATTATTATTATTATTATTATTATTATTATTATTATTATTATTATTATTATTATTATTATTATTATTATTATTATTATTATTATTATTATTATTATTATTATTATTATTATTTTTCATGCTCATATTTTTTTGATGCACCACATTGTTATTTTGTCTCTAACTTAGGCTAATGATTTGTATTACTAAAAAGAATTGCATCGACAGCAACTAGTGCCTCTCGTTTAGAAAGCTGTATCATGTCTTGTACTTAGATTGTATTATTCACTCTCTAAAGACTTTTGATATCGTTTTAGATAAGAATATATAAATAACTATTTGAATTTAGGCATTGAAGCAAGGATTATGTGTTGATATCATTATATGAGCGATACCTTGAACACGAGAGCTAGTTTCGGTTCGTTTTTAGTTCCCATCCGGTTCCGATTTCGTTCTAGCTCGTTTTAGTCGTTTCTGTGACTTCCGCTTACCGAAATATTCGGTTATAACCACGACACGCCGCTACTTGCACTTTCGAGAAGTGAGCAGTATTAAGTGAAAATGTCGGAAGATCCAGAAAGGTTTGATGGCATGTTGCTTAATATGGCAACACAGTTAGAAGGAGGTGTGCAGGAGGTAATGATAATAAATATTCGAAACCCAAGCAGCCGTACTAGCCAATTTTTTTTTTCATTTATGCACTGTCTGTTAAGTAGGCTAGCCTAAGTTACGGCACAGGAGTCTGCAGTTATATCAATAAAGCACGACGAAATTTCTGACTACATGAATTTACCTTAATGGTATTATACAATAAATATTTATTGCATAATACCGTTAAGGTGATTTCATGTAGTCAGAAATTTCGTCGTGCTTATTGATAAAACTGCAGACTCCTGTGGTTACGGGTACATTCACACTGCAATAGACAACAATAACACCCCCACCAAAAATAACGATTCATCATTGCCATTGTTCCAATAATTTGTTATCAGTAGTTTTCAGATTTCGTTGAGAGCAGTTAATGTCAATGAAAGGCACGCCACTGACGAAAATCATTCTTTACCCACCCCCAATTTTGATTCGGAGCAGAAATATGATTTGGCAACACTGTTCTTTGTTGTCTTATTTTGAGCGTTTATTAGTTCGAATTTATTCTGACCTTCCTGTTGTAGATATATTTAAATTTAGGGGTAAGTGCATTGCCTGCTAAATATTGGAATTTGCCTTCACCTTGCAGTTTTGAAATTGGGTGGTCACCTACCAGTACTAGGAAGACCAAAGTAGTAAAATATTTACAGGTATATATGTATGGACGCGCACGTGTGTGTTTTTAAAGTTAGGATTTAAAATCTAGTGAATATACTTGTCAGAACAGATTAATTGAAACTGATGGTAAAAGTCTGTTTTAATGCACTGTTTTTCAGGTCGCTTAATTTGGAATAAAATGTGACAGATGGTTTAAATAATCTTTTTAGCAACTTAATTCATGTTTTTTAATTGACTGCACATCTTTTATTGTAGTCCATATGAACCCATGTCTTCTTCACTCTAAGGAAACTCATCCATATATTAAGAAATGGCTGATTTCAAGAACTCATGCCCAACTTTAATTATGCAACATTTTATAACTGAGTAGTGAAGTTTTGATTTAACAGTTCATAAAATATTGATATTATAACATACATGTGCAGCAATGATAGATCAATATTCATGTGTTATTTGTTTAAACAAATGTAAAACATGCTTTGCAAGTCAAAAAAATTGCAAATATTGGGTCCATAGTGATTATATTCATATGATAGTCCGAGTTTCCTCTGACCCTTGACACCCCATTTTTGATATTTGGTTTTTTATGTTGGGGTGTAGGGTCAGAGTCTATTCCCTATCAAAAACTTGGAATTTGCCGACACCATTTGGTGTCGGCATAGGGTACTCGCCAACTATCAGTCCTAGCAAACTTAAATGACCTTGCATTGACCCATAATTACATTAAATCGATAGGGAAATCCTTTATCTTCTCAGAAATTACAAGCATAACACCGATTTTGTCTTAATCCATTGTCAGACGAGACGTAACTACAGCGTTGATGAATTTTGACCTCGTTCGCACCATTTTCATTGCTAGTCACATGACTAACCGAATCTCGCAGCCGATATGCATAAACATCATAGGTCAAATAGTCATGTGATAACAACAAAAAAAAACGCGTTTTCCCATACCTCTTGTGGAAGACTGCAAATGTGTCACCTGATTTTATTACATTTTATTACATCATACTGTAGTTCTTTAATATTAAAATAGTGTCCCTTTTCTTAAAGTATCTCATTGGCAAGAGCTTCCGTGTATTCGTCTTTACCTGCCATGTTGCAATATAGGTTTATGCACAAAACCTTCCATTCCAGTATTGCAGAAAGAAGACATAAACTCGAAAATATTGAATGAAAGTCACGCAATGTATACAATAACAAGAAAAAACATGTATTATTCAACATATTAATTGGGATAACAGCAGCCCGAAACATGTCGCTGTCGCATCATCCTGGAAACAGGCTGACTGATCACGCAGAAATTACATGTCAACGCACTTTGTTGTTATCACATGACTATTTGACCTATGACGTTTATGCACATCGGCTGCAAGATTTAGTTAGTCATGTGACTAGCAATTAAAATGGTGCGAACGAGGTCAAAATTCATCAACGCTGTAGTTACGTCTCGTCTGACAACGGATGAAGACAAAATCGGTGTTATGCTTGTAATTTCTGAGAAGATAAATGATTTCCCTATCGATTTAATGTAATTATGGGTCAATGCAAGGTCATTTAAGTTTTCTAGGCCATATAGTTGGCGAGTACCCTATGCCAACACCATTTGGTGTCTGCAAATTCCAAGTTTTTGATAGGGAATAGACTTTGACCCTACACCCCAACATAAAAAACCAGATATCAAAAATGGGGTGTCAAGGGTCAGAGGAAACTCGGACTAATTCATATGAGTGCAAAAGACTTGAAGTCATGGTTTTGCAATTACTTCAAGTTACTTTGCCTTAAGTGTTTTTTTTTTAATGGCAGTGTATATGCTGCAAGATGAGTATTAAAAAGACTGCACAGATATCTGTTCTCTCAGTAAAAGAGTAAATAAATGATATAATGTTGTGAATATTTTTGGTACTTGATACTTTCTGCTGTCAAATAAATGACATGAATTACATGAATTGTGCTCCAAAAGTAAACAATTCATATTTAAAAATACTAAATCTAATTTTATTTTGCATTTTACTATTACTCAGATAAATACAAATCATAAAAAATAAATCATTTTAGTTAGAATTTGTTAAAAAACACATAATTTTGGTGTATTTTTTGTTTTTATATTATGTTTCTAGTAACCTGGCACTTACTACTGGGTCTAGGAAGTTCAAACAACCTTAAATTAAGCCCTTCTTGCATGAAATCAATTGGAAGATGATGTTTCTTTTATAACATTATGATTATAATGTTCATTATGTCTTTAATTCATTGACAGATGAAAATTCATTGTTGACAAAATTTACCTGGTACTCACCATTTTCATGTGGTACACAAAACATTTGAATACCCCCAAATATATTTTTATATGCATAATAAACAGAGTATATATTCTTTAGGTATCACATGTTATACATATATGTAAAATAGTTGGTCAGTTAAACTGGATATGATTTTCTTTGCATAGCATTCACTCTAGAAATCTATCAGGATGTGGATGCTGAAAAAGTTCCGTTTCAAGGTGTGTCCTGAATATGTGTGGGAATTTTTCCAATTTTCCAGTTAGACACATAGACACTGATCAGTTCTAGATTCGATTCCTAGGATACATCAAAACTTAAGTTTTATTTTGTTTTGAATCTCATTGAAATTGATAAATATGGTGGAATATTGTGTTTTTTGTTTTAAAAAGAGTATTAGTTCAGTTTGTTTCAAAATAAACCTTGGACATGAGACTTTTGCACAAGACTGTTAAGCAGAATATAACAATGTTTTTATACTTGTCTGAATAATCAAGGTTTATACCATGTATGAATGACTTGGCTGTCATAAGTGTAATGCAGGTGAAGCATGAATTCATATTTTGAAAAAACATATTCCTGTAATTGCATTGACATTTTGCTTGATTTTGTGTGCAGATTATAAATAAATGGGACCTACAAATCTTCTACAAGTCTAGAGCATAATAAAGATTGTGCACAACTTGAATAATATAATTTCATGAATCATCAAGAAATATTGGAAGTAGATATTTAAATGTTTATGTGAAATTTGTATGGAGTCAATGGTGTGATTGTATTTATAAGGAATTTTTTTTATTTCTAGTTTAGTGTGACCATGATATAACACAGTAGTTGGGATCTATAGAACTTGACCATGTTATAGACGAACCATGTTATAAGCACCCATGTCAGTTAGCTGAAGAAAATAATGCATGTAGCCAAAAAAATGTGCAGTGGTGTGGTTAGGTAATAAATGCAGGCAACAAAATACGTGTTTCATTAACACAGTTATCATCTTAAATTGATGCATATATTTAATGAGAAAGTCAGTAAAAACAGAAGGCATATATAATATTTTACTTTATTCAGAGAACTACACATTGGTACATATATGTATATACTGTTTATATATATATATATATATATATATATATATATATATATATATATATATATATATATATATGTTTAATGTATAGCAGTGAAGAAAGTGTCAACAAAGTTGCATTGGCAATTGCAAAAATCGTTTGCACACATAGAAACTTCAGTACCATGTACTTCATCAAAGCTTCATGTCCAAGTTACATGATGCCCTCCATTTCCCACTATTCATATTTGCATTTAACATTGGATTTAAGCAATACTTTATTTTCAAGTAGAAAATTTAATGAGTTATTTTGGTCATATGACTAAAAGAGATTAATACAAACTACATTATAACAAATTTTAACTGAGTAACCAGATTATATTATTGTAATTGCAAGTTAGTAAAATGCTTATTCAAATAACTTTAATAATTTTTTTTATCTTTTTGTTTTTCTTTTATATATGCTCTCCAAACGTTTACAATAAAGGCACTTTCAAAGATTTCTAAAACACATTTGAAACAACCCCTGTATCATGTACATGAAGGCCAATGCACATCTGTCTTCAGATCTCATTTCTGTATTGCGGATAAAACATTACTGTAACTATTTATACATGACAGAAAAAAATGCATAAAATTACAGATATGGCTTCTTTATAGTAAGTACAATAAAACCTGTCTTGAAAGACGACTGCTATGAGAGACCACCTGTTTTGAGAGACCATGATCTCCTTGCACAGATTTATTGATTATGTAGTGTTATGACCTGTTAAGAAAGACCACCAGTCTTCAGAGACTATTATTTTTGACAGAAGGGGGTGGTCTTTCAAGACAAGTTCTATTGTATATGAACTAAACCCTTTATTCCAACCGAATCAACACATAAGTGCATCTATTTTTACAAGGAGCGGTTTTTGTAATATAATCACTCACTTTATATAGCTTCACTACAACAATCAATGCAAGGATTTCAAACGTATTTATTTGTGTATGTACTTATATTAATTTTAGGCATTGATTAATTATTATCTGCTTCACAGCTTTATTCTGTATTTTTACAAATACGAGTCGGGTCAGAAAACAGTCTTGACCTTTCACAACTTTGAATTCCACAGCATAGCATAGTCCCATACATTTCTGACCTATGTAATTGCATTTTAAAGTTAAATCTTAAATAATATAAATCCTAGGCTTTGCTTTCTGTGAATTGTATGTTTTTCTGAATGTATTTGCTAGATGATTTTTGAAAACAGATAATCAAATAAACTGATACTTCCCAGAAATAGCGATGTCTGCCATTATTTCACCATTATTAGTTCACTTACAGTTTCAAAACTAATTTTATGATGAAATAGTGCACAAAAGGCAGTTAAAATATCCAAATCACCACTTAGATTCTTGAAACAGGAGCTGCTATTTAAAAAATGTTAAAGTTATGAAACACAAGTTTGTGTATTTTTATCATCAAAGGATAACATGCATAATTTGGGTAGTGATAGGGTCCTAGTTGCTAACTTACTTGGGAAATGGTTAAAGGTCAATCAGCTATCAAAACACATGCATGTGAATGTGCAAGAGTTTGTCAGCATAACTGATATCAAAACTAGGCCTAGCTACTGATGGCTTGATGAAAACCTTTTGCTACAAACTATGACTAAACTAGCTAAGATGAAGGGGCATCTAAAAGGGTATGGTTAGTCAATGTACCGCCAAAAAAAGTTACAGGGCAAAGTCGTTTTTGCTCACAGAAGAAGGTGAAGTTTACATTTTTTAGGTGACTTAGTCGCCCACTACGACTGGTAGCATGACCCCTGAAATTTGAAATACACTTCAGTACTGCATGTGATTCATCAAAACTTCATTTCCAAGTTACACATACATTGAAAGATACTTCAGTACCGCATGTGCTAAATTTAAACTTCATGTCCAAGTTAAATGAATTTAGAAAGATGCTTCATTACCATGTGGGCATCATAAAGGCATTATGTCCAATTTTGTTATACTCAAATGTTTATTATAGAAAGTGGAATCTTGAAGAATAAGACTCTTGATAATAAAGGTTGTTATGATTTCATCTGCAAGGTTTGCATGTTTATGATTTACTCTTCTTTGCAGCTTCTGGATCTGGTGTTTAGTTTCCTTGCCAGGAAGACAGACTTTTACATAGGCGGATTACAGGGGCAGTCTGAAAAGGTATTTCTCTCTGGATGCACCCCCAACCCCAACAGATTATATATATATATATATATATATATATATATATATATATATATATATATATATATATATATATATATATATATATATATATATATATATACATACAACAGATTTTTTTATATATATATACAACAGATTTTTTATATATATATATACAGTGGAACCCCACTATAACACGATGTTCGGGGTCCATAAAATTGAATCGTGTTAAAAGCAGGGTCGTGTTAATGCGGGGTTTACAATATTTAACTTTTTTTCCGAGAACATATACATGTACGTGTATACATGTACAATGATCAAAAGTCTGCTTATCATCAGATGAATATTAACTGGATTGCATTAATAAAGATATATTCAAAATAATCGATGGCTAAGATATTTATAGGTTATTACTGTGCATTAAAAACATTTACTAATTTTTATTTGTTTGAACGATAATACAGATAGACCGATAATGCCAGACTATCGCTATATCATGAAAAGTGTATCAACACTGTATGCTACTGTGCCGTCGTGGCATACAGTTCATCCAAAATGGATGTAATTTCATTGAAAATTGTACAGATTTAAATATTCAATAATTTTGTAATAGTCTGAATTCATTGAGTAAAATATAGGATGAACAAACTATTGAAACCATTTACTTGCCGTCTGATATCGTACGGTCATTGCATGCAGCTTTTCCCGTGTCTACATACGGTGTCTGTACAAATTTCATACCACTAAAATTTTATCATATGCGACAACTGCAAGAATAATTAACAATTAAAGCATGATTTCAGCGTGCCAATAATTTTTATTTCAGATTTTGTGAATATCAAAAGAAGCATGTGAAAACTGCTAAATTAATCGTTGCCCAAAGTGCAAAGTCAATGTGGTCCCAAATTTAAATTTCATCATTTCTTGAAAAATATATTCAATGACGTTTGCTTCTTTGCTGCGAACTGTTGGGTTCTAGCAAAGTCAAGAGTGTTTCTTGATTGAATGACTTGACGCTGTCAACATCTTGTGTTTCCAGACACCTTAAACTTGCTTCTAAATATACTACTGCTTCAGACACTTTTGGTGGGGGGAGTTGGTGTGCCATCGTCATCGTTATCATTATCATCACTGGTTTCAAGATTTGATTGTGCAGTTTCATTCTTCCTCCTGACATTTGTAAAAATTTCGTCATCTGATATGTGTTCATATATAGGGCAGATGTCATCTACTGAATACAAGTTAAGGATATCATGATGTCTGTGCTCTATTTTTTTGAGTGCTTCTTCTGCTAAACGTATGTTGTCTTCAAGCTGAGTTTTTGTTTGCCCTTCTTTAGTTGATCTAGGGCAAACAGTTGATCTAGGGCAAACAGTTTCTCTTTAGCAGAAAACGACTTGCGTTTTTGAACTTGCTTTTCCATAACAGTAAAAAAAAATTTATATATAAGCAAACAACGTACACAGATAAAGCTCGATAACTAAGTAATGAAGGCCTGCAATGGTTATGAATCACTTTTTATTTAAAACAAAATTAAGCCAAATGGATGTACAATTTCAAGCCCTTTTAATTTACAGATAATAAAGTGGATATTATTTACTTTGAATTGTTTGTTATTTGACCACAATGCCAAACACAGTATACATGTCGGCGGCTTTCGTCCTTTGATATTTATTAAATTGTGCGACTCTTGTATCAACCATCGCTTGGTCTGCGGCTTGGCAGTGATTGCAGCTAAATAAGAAGCCCATGTCGGCTATTGTTTGAGCAACGACTGTCTACAGAATTCACGGAAGACAATCACAAAGACAATTTACTGGCTTTACTCAGGGATCCATAATAAGTAACACTTCCGATAATGTTTACTTTGGCTTAACAATTCAAAAACCTACTGAAACCAGTTTTCTCTTCTAGAGTAGAATACGGAGATTCAACACAACCTGTTCAAATTGATAAATTTCAGAAGCCAAGCATTGTACACTATTTCTCGTACATTATATATATCGTATTATTTTAGAATTCATATACGATCACTTCTCCAAAATCACTTAAAAAACCTGGATAAATTGTTAAGTTCCGATCGTTTATTATTAAAAGCAATATGCAAATTCTTCCACCAAATTATATTAAACGTTTTACACACTATTTCTCGTACGTTAAACAAATATTTTCACGGTCCCATAAAAATACACGTAAATGAATTTCAAATTTCAAGAACCATGCCACGAAAATATTATTTTAAAAGTCACAACTAATCTCATGCCAAAAATGAAGTTAATTTCTTGTGTTTTTTTTTTTTTTACTTTAAAAAATTTTTTCATGTGTGAATGAATATATGAAATTTCGGGAGCCATGCTACAACCACGTTATATCCGAATTCGCGTTAATGCAGGGCGCATTATAGCGAGGTTCCACTGTATATATATATATATATATATATATATATATATATATATATATATATATATATATATATTATGGTTTGTTACCCATGAAAATAAAATGTCACCAGTCTTTACACATTGCTTATTTGTAATGGGAATTTAATTTTTTGTATCAGAACTAAAAGGAGTTCAAATTAAGACAATATTCTTTGGAATCTTTTCTGATATTAGATGGTTTTCCATTGTCAGAACAACCATATTGAAATTTCAAGCACTAAAAGTATTTTTGCAGTGGCACTAGAAGTATTGAAGTAGTAGACTGGATTTTAAATTTCATTTGCAGATAATCATGGATAAATTTAAGAAACATCAAAAGATAGCCTTGGAGAAACAGGCAAAGTTGCAAGAGGAACGAGAAGAGGAGGAAAGGAAGAGGCAAGAGAAAATTGCCAAGAAGAAAGCTGAGGAAGAAAAAAGATATGCAGAGGCCAGAGAGGAACCAAAAATAAAAGAACTGACAGATGAAGAAGCAGAAAGATTGCAGAAAGAGTTAAACAAGGTTTGATTCAGATTCTTCATGTTTAGAGAATACAGTGAGATAGTAGTGGGATTTTTGGTAAGGGTTAATTCCCCATGTTCAGTGTCAGTTTCAGGATTGGGCGAGCTTACCATCTAAGGATGCATGGTTATTTAGGTACTTTGCTCTAGCTTCCCTTAAAGTGTATAAAGATCTAAACTAATACTTAGATTCTAATTGGGGTTGGTTGTACATGTTATATAATATGACATTGCTGCAGATGGAGATGTTGTTGGGATTTATGGATAAGCTGTATGGTTAAGTAGTTGTTGGGGTGATGATTGTTATGATGGATGAAGACACACTACTTATCTGCTTAGAGTTTCATTATATGGTACAAGGACACTTTTACTAGACTTGAGCCTAGGCTTTTTTAATTGCTGAAAGAGGGTAGATACAATAAGGATTGGTTGTTTTTTTATTTTTGTAAAAATACTTTATGGAAACAGATGAAGAGTTGACTCAATTTTGTTGAATTTGAATGTGATATTTCTCAATAACATCTGAGATAATAGTTTCAGTACTTGGCATTTGATAATGAAGAAAGGAGAGGAAATAAAGAGACTTGCTGGAGATTCTTTCAGATACTTTTCAGCCAGTAAAGCATCAGTTGACTTTTTATTTTCTTAAAGCAAGTGTCATAAAAAATTAATTTTCTCATTTTATTTACCTGTAGAAAAAAGAGCAGATAAATGACAAGGTAGAGCTTAATGATGTCAATGAAAACAAGCCTGATTCTGGTGAAAAGGTAGAAAAGGTAAGCTTTTATCATGAAGACAGATTGGAAAACAGCTGAAAGTATGACATTAAGCATGCATATTTCAGTTTCTTTTTTTGTGTATTATAGGGTGAGAATAAAGAAATGCAGGAGCTAAGGTCAAATGACATATAATGATCAGTCACTTGAAAATACAGTATAATGGATTAACCATGACTCGACCGTTGGTAAATACTAAATTATTAACTGTGGTCTTTAAAGCATGTCTACAATTTCTGAAAGAAATCAGGCAAGAAGACGAAACATTTTTATGTGCTAGGCTTTGAATTACTGATTTACCAGTGAAATATTTGTGATAATTCACTGGAGTGAAATATGATAATTATTCACTCTGCTAGATCATGAACTGTAGAACCAAAAATATTTGAGCAGTTTTTAGTTGATTGCATTATCTCAAAGTAAGTATGAACAAACAAACCAAGTTCAAGTATCAAGTCCATTAATATGCATTTTTCTTCTTTTTTTATAAACTGTTTTTTCTTAAACTAGGAAGGTGAATCATGTTAGAATTGATATTGTCAGTATGAATATAACACAACAGAGCATAAACTGCTGGCATTATTGTGAGGGGTACAGCAAGAAATTTATTGATTTATTATACAAATTGCTTTCCAATATATTTAAGGATAAAAAAAAAAACAAAATTTGATTGCTTTGAGTGAGCCACAAATATAATTCATCTTGTGGGTGAAAAATTTGAATATTTAGACCAAATGCAAAAAAACGACCTGTTATTCACTCATTTCAAGCATATATCCACTCTTTACTAAATATGTCACATTAATTGTTGCAACTGAAACCTGTGGTCGTGTCATTATTATACCTTACTACTTCATAGTTCTTGGGCAAGGAACTTTATTCCACTTGCAATGCCACTAAATCTACTTGAATGTATGTGTTGCTATGCCATAAAGCACTGAACCAGAACCAAAACTACTTAAGTATAGTACCCAGAGGTGAAAATGGTTTGTGGTAATTAACTATTGTTCATTGTCAGATTGTGATGAGTAATCAGAATAGAAGCCAATTATGGAAGAAGCTCACATTTTATCCAGTGGATATATATATATATATATATATATATATATATATATATATATATAAAATTCATAGCAGAAATTTCCAACTCAAACCCTGTTTTCCTGGACACAACAACCAGACTGGTGGAAAACAAATTACACAGACATGTACTCGAAACCAACCGACAAACACCAGTATCTTCTCCCAACCAGCTGTCATCCAAAACACTGAATTAAGAACATTCCATATAGCCAGGCACTGAGGATACGCAGAATTTGCTCTGACGATGAAAGATTCCTAGAAAGGTCTGAAGAGCTGGCTAAACATTTAATTTACCGAGGCTACGACAAAGACCTGATTGCGGAGGCAATCCAAAGGGCCAAACAAACAAACTGTGATGACCTACTCAGATATGGACAGAAAGAAAAGGTTGATAGGATACCATTTATTCTGACCTATCACCCAGACAATCCCAAAGTAGGTAAAATCATCGCAAACCACTGGCCAACCGTGCAATCGTCAGACATACTAAACCTAATACTTCAGAACAAACCTGTAGTAGCTTACTGGAGACCAAAAAACCTAAAGGACATCCTAGTCGGGGCAAAGCTAACGCCAATCGCTAGTCAAAACCACCTAGTCAATCTGGACCCTGTGGCGATAAAAGAAGCAAAATCTGTCAACATATGATAGAGACCAAGACATTCACTAGCACAGTGACTAAAAAAAACCTAAACATACATGGTCCAAACAAAACGTGCAAAACAGAGAATGTGATTTATCTCATCACATGTAAGATCTGTGGCCTTCAGTACGTGGGAGAAACTGAAAAGCTACATAAAAGGATAAACCTTCATAGATCTGATTGGATGACAAAAAAAGCTGTACAGAAGCCCGGTCGCAGAACACTTCTCCTCCCCTGGCCACACTTTCTGTGATATAATACTTATCGCTATTGCTAACAACCACAGCTGGAGTTCTGAAACCAGGAAGGAAAAGGAATCATACTAGATACGCCGCCTTAGAACATTGAAACCAAGCGGTCTAAACCAAGAAGACTAGAAAATGGAAACTATGCACTAGTAGAATTTAACATTTTCCAAATCTTCTTATTATCCTTCAACTTTTACTATAAGAATAACCGGTATAGAATCAAATATCTGGGATATAATCTGCATTATATATGTAAAAGTAAAAATAGATGTCGCTTTGGTTTATAGACTTTTAGGGAATTATACGTTTTCAGTTTCCGCAACTAGTCTATACAAGCTGGTTGTATTTATAGTTTTAGCACATGTGAAGACAGCCATGTAGAGGTTTACAAACACAATGTTTTTGTGTTTATTTGTCGTATATATATGTTTTGTATTTCCCTTTGAAAAAGATTCATTAAGAGTCGAAAGCGTTTAGGCTAGTTAGTTACTAGTTTCGTACTGTTCGTCGTCAGTTTATTGCATCTATATATATATATATATATATATATATATATATATATATATATATATATATATATAAAATTCAATATTGATTTATACCATATTTCACATATTTTCCATTACTCAAAGGTAAGCCTAACCTCATTTTTGAAAATCTTCTTCAAGAGATTCTTATAGTAAAAATTGAAGGATAAACCTTCATAGATCTGATTGGATGACAAAAAAGCTGTACAGAAGCCCGGTCGCAGAACACTTCTCCTCCCCTGGCCACACTTTCAGTGATATAATACTTATCGCTATTGCCAACAACCACAGCTGGAGTTCCGAAACCAGGAAGGAAAAGGAATCATACTGGATACGCCGCCTTAGAACATTGAAACCAAGCGGTCTAAACCAAGAAGACTAGAAAATGAAAACTATGCACTAGTAGAATTTAACATTTTCCAAATCTTCTTATCCTTCAATTTTTACTATAAGATTAACTGGTATAGAACCAAATATCCGGGATATAATCTGCGTTACATATGTACACAAAGTAAAAATAGATGTCGCGTTGGCTTGTAGACTTTTAGGGAATCATACAACGTTTTCAGTATCCGCAACTAGTCTATACAAGCTGGTTGTATTTATAGTTTTAGCACATGTGAAGATAGAAATGTAGAGGTTTACAAACGCAACGTTTTTGTGTTTATTTGTTTGTCGTAACTATGTTTTGCATTTGCCTTTGAAAAAGACTCATTAAGAGTCGAAAGCGCGTAGGCTAGTTAGTTGCTAGTTTCATACTGTTCGTCGTCAGTTTATTGCATCTATTTTAATTAATCCCTGACAAACGTGATCCCTTGGTGGATCCAGTACGCTTGAGAGGGTTGTTATTCGCCATATGATTTATATTCTTTATATTACCTACCTCGTGTGGCTCGATCTACCTTTGGTGTGATCTAACACCCTTTTCTGTCTTGTATTTATGTAGTGCTACTGTATCCGTTCCATTGTTTCCTTCTTATACTTAAATTGTTGCCGTATCTCTTAGAATGGAGACGATGTCTCAACAAATACAGAAAACATTCAAAACTTTACGCAATGAAACTGATGCTTTAATTCGCCTAAAGCATCATTGCACTTTCTTGCATCATTTCCTCGAAACAAATACAGTCACTAAAGGTCTTCAAATTCATGTGAAACCGCAAATTATTGGCAAGAGTTCAAACAGATTCAACAAAAGATGGAATAAAATAACTCACGACGCTTCCATGAAACTCACAGCCCTACTTAGTAAAAACGTAAATCATCAATATCTAGCCAAATCAGCAACCATTGAAGAACTAAAACATCAGCTCAATTCCGTCTCAACAGAAGAACAATTGAAAGCGTTTTACTCCAAATTAAATAAAGATGAAAAAAGACTCTCTTCGAAACTATACAAAGTCAGAGATAGAAAATTTAGAAGTCATGATCTACAACCAAAGGACTGTTGTGAAGAAACTTCAATTGACGAAATTTCTTCCAAAAACAACCGTAAGAAGAAAAATCGCCGCAAAAGGAAGAATCACAAGCACTCTGTAACAAACACTAATGCAACTGTTACTAACACAGTAGTCAACATCTCCAATTTAGAACTTACTGATGCAGAAATAAAACTTTTATCGAAAGGTTTGAGTTTCTGTCCCCGTCCTAAAACATACGACAGAGGGAAGCTTAAGATTGACACCGAAGAATTCATCCGCCGACTAAGACTCAAAGCCCATTTTGCCTTGCAACCACCAAACAAATCAAAGGAAAATATAAGCTGCGACCAACCCACATTTAGAAAGAAAAGTAACTGGACCCCACCAAAAAGTTCAATTCCGAATCTGGAAGCCTTTATCAACTCGGTTGAAAACGATATTTCCAGACATATCAACCATACTAACAAATATTCTAATTTGACAAAAGAAGAAACAGATGCCCTGCACTCACTGAAAAGCAGAACAGACATAATAATTAAGCCTGCAGATAAGGGTTCCGCTGTTGTCGTTATGAATAGGGAAGACTACATTAGTGAAGCAAGTAGACAACTAAGTGACGCTAGGTTCTACCAAAAACTGGACCATGATCCAACGCTGGAATATGCAAAAATCATCACTAATGTTATTGACGAGGCGTACCAAAGCGGACACATAGACCAGCAAACCAAAAACTACTTAAGCCCAGAAAACCCAAGAGCAGGTAGATTTTATCTTCTACCCAAAATCCACAAACAAGGAAACCCTGGCAGACCTATAATCTCAGGTAACGGGCACCCCACAGAAAGGATATCAGAATATTTAGATCATTTTATGAGACCACATGTCCACAAATTACCATCATATCTTCAAGACATGACAGATTATCTCATAAAAAGCAAAGCTAGTGAACCATTACTGCCAGATACATTACTTGCTTCCTTAGACGTCACATCTTTGTACACCAACATACCGCACAACGAAGGGTTACAGGCATGCAGCGAAGCATGGGAAACAAGAACTGTAAACAATCCACCCACACACTTCTTAATCCAACTCCTGGAGCTTGTCCTAAAACTCAACAACTTTGAATTTAATGAAGAAAACTACCTACAAATCAATGGAACTGCAATGGGTACAAAATGGCCCCTTCGTATGCTAACATTTTCATGGGAAAACTTGAGGGAAAGCTCTTAGCATCGGTTGAGCGTACACCATACCAGTGGGTACGCTTTATCGATGATATAGAAATGAAGTGGCAGTATGGAAGAGAAAGTCTGGATGACTTCATTTCAAAGGCAAACAACTTCCATCCTTCAATAAAATTCACGGCAGAAATTTCCAACTCAAACCATGTTTTCCTGGACACAACAACCAGACTGGTGGAAAACAAATTACACACAGACATGTACTCGAAACCAACCGACAAACACCAGTATCTTCTCCCAACCAGCTGTCATCCAAAACACTGAATTAAGAACATTCCATATAGCCAGGCACTGAGGATACGCAGAATTTGCTCCGACGATGAAAGATTCCTAGAAAGGTCTGAAGAGCTGGCTAAACATTTAATTTACCGAGGCTACGACAAAGACCTGATTGTGGAGGCAATCCAAACAAACAAAGGGCCAAACAAACAAACCGTGATGACCTACTCAGATATGGACAGAAAGAAAAGGTTGACAGGATACCATTTATTCTGACCTATCACCCAGACAATCCCAAAGTAGGTAAAATCATCGCAAACCACTGGCCAACCGTGCAATCGTCAGACATACTAAACCTAATACTTCAGAACAAACCTGTAGTAGCTTACCGGAGACCAAAAAACCTAAAGGACATCCTAGTCAGGGCCAAGCTAACAACAATCGCTAGTCAAAACCAACCTAGTCAATCTGGACCCTGTGGCGATAAAAGATGCAAAACCTGTCAACATATGATAGAGACCAAGACATTCACTAGCACAGTGACTAAAGAAAAACTAAACATACATGGTCCAAACAAAACGTGCAAAACAGAGAATGTGATTTATCTCATCACATGTAAGATCTGTGGCCTTCAGTACGTGGGAGAAACTGAAAAGCTACACATAAGGATAAACCTTCATAGATCTGATTGGATGACAAAAAAGCTGTACAGAAGCCCGGTCGTAGAACACTTCTCCTCCCCTGGCCACACTTTCAGTGATATAATACTTATCGCTATTGCCAACAATCAAAGCTGGAGTTCCGAAACCAGAAAGGAAAAGGAATCATACTGGATACGCCGCCTTAGAACATTGAAACCAAGCGGTCTAAACCAAGAAGACTAGAAAATGAAAACTATGCACTAGTAGAATTTAACATTTTCCAAATCTTCTTATCCTTCAATTTTTACTATAAGAATAACCGGTATAGAACCAAATATCCGGGATATAATCTGCGTTACATATGTACACAAAGTAAAAATAGATGTCGCGTTGGTTTGTAGACTTTTAGGGAATTATACAACGTTTTCAGTTTCCGCAACTAGTCTATACAAGCTGGTTGTATTTATAGTTTTAGCACATGTGAAGATAGAAATGTAGAGGTTTACAAACGCAACGTTTTTGTGTTTATTTGTTTGTCGTAACTATGTTTTGTATTTGCCTTTGAAAAAGACTCATTAAGAGTCGAAAGCGCTTAGGCTAGTTAGTTGCTAGTTTCGTACTGTTCGTCGTCAGTTTATTGCATCTATTTTAATTAATCCCTGACAAACTTGATCCCTTGGTGGATCCAGTACGCTTGAGAGGGTTGTTATTCGCCATATGATTTATATTCTTTATATATATATATATATATATATATATATATATATATATATATATATATATATATATTGGGACACTTTTAAAATCAGTAATTGTAAAAATAAATTTTAAACTATCAGTTGTCAAGAATTATTTTAACTGTAACAGAAATACTTATTTCACTGCAGTAAAACAGAAGCTTTACATGGATTCATCAAACTCTTGCAAGAAAAGGAGGTCACTTTGACCAACATATAATAGTTTATTGATTTAGGTAGTGTTTTTGGCATTGATCTCATATTTACATTGATTTTTTTAACACTATGTTATATCTGGACTCATGAAACTTGGTGTGGGATACATCTTGGTAAATGCTACATCCTTATAAAATTAGGTTAGTGAGACCAATATCTCATGTGCTGTTACTCCCACACCATCCTGAACTAGTACATTTTTCCAGGTTATGTACATTTGTTATTCACATACCATTGTGAATTAGTACATCTTTCCAGGTTATGTACATCCATTACTCCCACACCATCATGAACTAGTACATCTTTCCAGGTTGTGTACATCTGTTATTGCCACACCATTGTGAACTAGTACAGCTTTCCAAGTTATGTACATCTGAGCATAAAAAGAGGCCCTTTCTCACCAGCTCAGTTGGAAGCATGAGTATTTATCCGGTGTTAAATTTCCATATCAATGTATCAATTTCCATCATTGTATATATTGTGATAGGTTACCATCAGCAAGTTAGCTGTGTATTATACATGTGATTGAGTGTAGGGACTGGAATAGTGGACAGCATCCATTTCATGTGAAGCATAGCTGTAGTGGCCAAAAATAAATACTGATGCATGAACTATGAAATAGATTTCTAATATAATTCTTGTATAAAATGGCCTGCTACTCCAAGTTATTCAAAGCCTGTGGCTTTTGCCCAGTCAAGTCAGGTATCCGGAAATTAATACATAAATGCTCATGTATTTCTTTAGTCCAACTTTAGACTTGTAGGACCTGATCTACTGTTGCATAATGCACCAGCTTATCATTGTGTTTCTTTTATTGCTCACTCCTTAATGAACTTCATAAACACAGTTCTACTGGAGTATTGTGCAGCAGCTGATTTGAGTTTGTGCAGAGTGCAGTTTGACTTGTAAGCACTTATATAGGGTTATAATTTCTGAAATAGTTTTTAAAGAAGAATTTTTTTTATTCTCTTAACTGGCATACTGCCACACAATATATTCCTTTTATTTTATCAATTCATTATGGAATCTGTTCTTTAATATTTTAGAAAAGAGCATTCTTTTTTTAAAAATAATATTTGTTGTGTTTTTTATTCCCTTGTCATGGGGGGCCTGCATTTGTGTATTCAGATCACTTTAGTTTGAATTTATTTACTGCTTGATATCAAATCTGTGCAATACATTTCCATTCCACTGTTGATGTTCGAACCAAAAGGGTCTTAAACTTTTTAAAAGAGTACAATTTATATCAAACATTTGACTTTGTACTGGAAGGATTGTTTTGCCATTATCTTTTTCTTTATCCCATAATTTGGGATATTCAGACTTGCTGGGAACTATATAGCCAGGGTTGTGCTGATGTGCCACTATACTCTGGACATGCATATAATGGCTGCTTGAGAGTACTTAGAGCTGTGTAATTGTTGATTACATTTAGTTTCTAACAACGTCGTAAAAGTGACTTATGTTATCTGTCTTTTAGGGTAACCTTATCACCAAAAATTATTTTGCTAATAATAGAAAAACATATCAACTGAGAATTTTACCAACTTAGACTAAAATGTCTTGGCATTGAGACCTTTTAGTTTGGGAAAAATGATGCAGACTTACCATCAGATATGAAGGATGAAGGCAAATATGGAGATGGTTTGAAACGGTTGTTTTTTATTCATGAAATACAATCAACAGCTTTAGAGGAAACTACTTTATCAAAGCATCGTCTAGACACAGATTTCTTGACCAACTTTTCTTACGTTTAGCTGTTACATGTCAGCCAGCTATTGCACTATATAATGTCACACTGACAATTTAATGTGTATTTGGCAATGTAGAATTTTTTTATTTACAGTCTCCTGAAGAAGAAGAGGATGAGAAAGACAAAGGAAAACTGAAACCTAATGCTGGCAATGGAGCTGATCTACCAAACTACTCATGGACACAGACATTAAATGAAACAGAAGTAAGGGGAAAAGTTTTCTCAATGACTTAAGCACATTTACTACATTTAATATTACGATTATGATTCCCATACTGTTAGTAATTGGATATATTATAATAGCCTTCATCTGCCTATCCATATATCCTGAACAGCTGGAATGTATAATCACCAAGCAGAGTACAGTTTTTATGGGCCTCTGCCCTTCGGCTTCCCAAATGGGGATTGAATGATGACAAGTAGAGAAAAATTGCTGTTACAGTGACATTGTTTGGATATTTAGTTGCCAAGTTTTAGCACCAGGACAGGTGAGAGGTATGAGTATAATGAATGGGAACAAAACTTAGAAGGGCTTGTACAGATTTCCATATGTTAGACACTGAATTAGATGGATTAGTACTTTATTGACCCAGGGCCCTGAGTGGCCTAGTGGTCTAAAACGCTGACCGTTACAGATCACTTCCATCTCACCTCTGTCTGCGTGAGTTCAAGTCCAGACTCGGCTAACGTGGGTAAGTGAGAAAGCCTGCCAGTAGCTTTTTGTGGGTCAGTGGTTCTTCCCGGGGTTTTCCAGGGTTCTTCCTCCACCATTAATAATGGCTGCCATGTATAGCCTATCTTGTGCTGAAAAATGGCGTTAAACCCTATATAACACAACAATAACTTTAATGACTCTATTGTAAATCTATTCAGAGCTCTAAATAAAAATTTAATTAGGGTCTTTTTATTGCTCATAAAAATAGTCAGTGGGGATTGTGTGAACAGGAATGTTTTTTAAAATGACACCTGACAAGAGTCGTGGTCATCGGAATGGTAATTGTGTTTAAAATAGCATCAGATGGATCAGTGACACATAATTCAGGGTGAGTTTGATTATTTAGTGCCACAGTGACTTTGTCTTCTCAGCAATTTTTTCACTCATCCAAAATTTTTCCTAATAGAATATTTTATACTGGTTAAATTTACCATTATAATACATGAATTGTATTTGTTGAAGAACATTATAACATAATGTCAATAACATGTGAAAAAACATTGCATCATTAGTAGTTTTGAAATGACATCACAAAAAATAACTTGCTTTGTCTAAAATTTGTATTTCTATAAATGCACTGACAAACAGATAAAGAAAGTTACATGGGCTTCAATAATTTTATATTTTGTTTTTCCTAGTTAATGTGGACACAGCATTCCATTAACCCATGAAAGTTCAAAGCTTTCATTATATATTATTTTGGCACCCAAGAAAAGAGTATCCAGGAGTTAATATAATTCTTATTGGATGACCTCCTTTGAGCAATTACAGTAGTCCCCCTCTTATACGGCCACCCCTTCTGCACCGGGAAAGTGGCCTTATAAGGCGGGTGGCCTTTTCAGAGGGGGACTAAATTTTTTTGTGAGAAGTATATGTACTTAGTAAGAAAGCTTCATTTTTCAAAGCATTTAATATCTTTGTTTAAAAGCAACATTAAATATTGAACAGTTCCTGTGCTATAATAGTTGACTTATTTCAACTGAATATGCATTAATAGTTCTTATTCTTGGCGTAAGCGTGATATGCGAGCGGGTGTTGTCATGCATATTGCAGAACCATTCAAAAATGTCATTTGAATCTAGGTACATACACAATTCTCTTTCCATTTGCTCCATTTTCCCACTGCTGCTAAATAACTTATCGGTTATGATGTTATTTATTTGAGTCTTTTCAACATAAAATTTTTATTCAAGTCTTTTCTACCTAAATTTGTTTGACCAGTCCCCCTCCCCACCTCACCCGATATCGTAGACAATAATAACCGACGTTTTCAGAAATAATCATTTTCGTTTACGTGATGACCTGTTAATGTTTGGTAATGAGTTATTCTGATGTTGCTAACTGAATGCTATTTAATTATGCAGATGACACATTTGTTGAGCGGATGAAATGCTTTCTTCGTAAAATGCGACATGTTGTGTTTTCACGTGATTTTTTGGTCTTTGTCTAGTATCCTGTTTCTGTTTTTATCCAATGCTGAGCGTGTGATCTTGACCTTACATCCAGTTATAATCATCAATGTTGCAACTACAAGACTGATAAAACATTTTATTTCTGCATTTAAACAAGATGCCATATATTTTTAAAGGTAGCGATTGTCACGTGATTCATTAGTGGCAGTCTGGTACCCTATTGTTTTTATTTTTATTTTTTTACTCTAAGTGCGCTTGGATATGTATACCGATTTGATCTGAACAATAGCACATTGCGGCTGTTAGGATTTATAAAATTTACAATTGTTGAGTAATAGCCATTAATTATTTAAGTTCAACATCTTGCAAAGGGAAGCCATAAAGGATATCAAACCATTTTCCGCGCAGTCTAGTACCTCCATATTGCTGCTTCTCCCATGTTACTACTATT